>ML805054.1:188023-199456 GCA_009831015.1 Picea engelmannii | reverse complement strand
TTTAAGAAAGCTATTGTGCATTTAAGAATGATAGGTAAAGGGATATTGATAACTATTAAATATTGATGCAAAATTTCCTGGATAAAACTTTGGATGGTACATGCAAATGTATCCCCTTTAGTATGCTTATTTTTCCTCGACATTATTTGGCATGTTCTTTTCCATGCTTTAGGTTGAATCTCTAAGAATGATTTTTATGCAGTTGTTTACATTGCTTAAATATTGAGATTTGTATTTTGGGTTTAATTTAATGTAAAGGGGTGATTGTTGTAGACATTAGACACCTGGCGTGAAATAAATTTTACTATAATATCTGTCGATTTAACAATTATACTTGCACCTGTGAATTTATTAATGGATGATCAATTAACCACTTTACTCGCTCCTTGAATTATTAATGGATGATCAATTAACCACTTTAATTGTACCTTTGAATTTATTATGAATGATGGATTAACAACCTTTACTAGCGCCAATAAAATGTTAATGTATGATGTTAGATAGTGGGATTCTCACGTGAATGGGAATTAATGTCGTAATGATGGTCTTAGATAATAACCTTCTTGCACAATGAAATTTCCATGTACTGCATAATGGTTTTAGTTATTTAATTTGTGTGTAATGAATTTTTTTATGTATGAATGATAGTTTAGATGTTAGTTTTTAGTTTATTTAGTTATATTGAATGACAATGTTAAACTCATTTATCTCTTGCGCACTTGAAAATTTAAGGTTGAATGGGGTATTGTATAATTTTTAGAATTATCTGTTTGCACACGTTGGTAGGTCACTAATGATTGGTTGTTCATTATTTATTTCTTGCGCCATGAAAAATGTATTGTAACGAATGATTGTTGGTATTATAATTCTCTTTCTCCATGGAAGTTATGATTACTGGTGTCGTCCTTCATTATGATTTCTTCAAGTTGAGTTAATGTGATTTTCATTGTTGACATTATTTTCCTAATGCAAAAAAAATGAATAATAATAATTACCTAATGTTTATCGCATTGTTGTCATAATGACAGGGTCGTTACATATGGTATCAGAGCGGGGTCGACCCGCGACTTGGGAACATTACGCCCTCCTTTGCATCAAGACTTGTTTATAAAATTATCACTAATTAATTTGATTTGTATTTGTGCAAGTAATCATGCTTAGAGGACGTCACGGAGGTAGACGATAGGGTGCTAGGGGAGGAGGCGCGATGCCTCTAGTAGCATCCATGCCCGAGGGGTATAATCCCCAAGTAGAAGAACAAGTTATCAGACAAGAACATATAGTTGTGGGAGATGTGGTTGGGTTGATGAGGTCCTTTCAGAGGATGTCAGAGGCCTTGATCAATCGTTTGGATAGAGATGAGGCTAGGGCGTCGACACCTCTTGAGGGTCCACCGTGCGCCCTATACGGTACTGGTAGCGTTCACCAAGAACTCGAGAAGGTCAAGTTTCTCGAGTTCTTTGGTGCCACGGATGACGCAGCCACTGAGGCATGGTTGGAGAATATAGAGATGTGCTTTGCACTTCATGACTATACCTCCAACATGAAGGTATGCATGGCGATCTTCAAGCTAAAGGGGAGCGCTCTTCTATGGTGAAAGACTTTCATGCCGCAATTGAACATGGTCGTCCAAGATTTGTCATGGGAACTTTTCAAGGAGTCGTTCCAAGAGAGGTGTCTGTCAGAGGCATTCATTGAGTGTCATCTCAATGAGTTCAATGCCTTGTGGCAGGTTTGTCATACGGTGAATGAGTATGAGGCCTGTTTCATGGAGTTTATTTAGTATGATCCACATTTGAACATCGAGAAGCTTAAGGTCCACAAGTTCATGTTCGACCTTAATTTTAGCATTCATGCAAAAGTGAGGATTATGATACCTCAAACGTTGCATGATGTTGTCCAGAAAGCCGTCATAGATGAGGAGGATCTCATTAGTGGGGGTCAGAGAAGGACTCTAGCGAGAACGATAGGACAAGCGACATTCGGTGTGCAGTAGCATCAGACACTAGCTATACATCCACCAGGGTATCAAGGCACTCCTAGAGGATCCACATTCACTACCCCGTGACAACCGATGCCTTAGAAACAAACTCCCTAGAGAGGAACATAGCACTGGAAACAATGTCGACTGTAACAACAATAGTTTAGGCCTGTTCAGCAGAACAGACCAGGGTTTCAGGACGGTGGGTCGTCAGCTTCTACTTCGGGGACCAGGAGTACTAGACTGAATACCAGATGCTAGACATGTGGAGAGCCACGTCACTAGCATGATTGCCCAGTTGAGAGGACCAGAGCATCCATATTAGTCGGACCCACTACCATAGGAGACTTGAGAAAGGCACATGGGATTCATGCAACAGTGAATAACTACCAGGCCGAGCACCAGTCTATTGTTCTCGAGACATTAGGTACCATCGCTAACCATACCCTTAGTATTTTGATAGATGCAGATGCTACAAAGAGCTTTATTTCTGGTGGAGCACTAAAAATAATTAAGGTAAAGGCAGTCGAACAGGACGATTTAGGTACGTAGAAATGGCTTTGGGAGCCTAACAGAAGGTTCGAGGAAAGGTTATAGGTTCTAGCCTTAACTTGGTTTTTTTTTTCATGAAGGCCAAATTGTACACCATGATATTAGGATCTTATGATATCGTGATCAGTATGGACTGGTTGGAATCGCATGAGGTGACACTCAACTATAAGACAAAATGGTTGAGTTTGGTCGATGATGAGAGACAAAGACGTGTAATTGTAGGAAGGAAACGGGGGGATTCCCTAAGGTTCATTTCTTCCCTACAACTACAAAAGATCGTGTGCAAGGGATGTAGTCTTTATTTGATCCTTGCGTTGAACAAAAAGGGAGTGGCGAAAGGACTAGAAAACTTTCTGGTAGTACAAGAATTTGTGGACGTCTTCCTAGAGGAGTTACCATGGTTGATGCCTAAGAGGGAATTGGAATTTACCATCGACCTAAAACTGGGAATAGAACCAATAGAAATAACGTATTATCGGATGTCGGCCCCTGAGTCATAGGAGTTGAAAAGAAAAATGGAGTTGTTGGACCTAGGACTTATATGTCCAATTGTGTCACCATGGGGTGCTCCTGTTATTTTCATGTAGACGAAGCATGGGTTGTGGAGACTCTGCATTGACTATTGTCAATTTAACAAGGCAATGATCAAGAACCAGTATCCATTTCCAAGGATTGACGATCTGTTTGATCAGATGAAAGGCATGACTGTGTTCTCAAAGATCGACTTGAGATCAGGGTATCACCAATTATGGATCAAGGAGGAAGAAATTTCTAATACTGCATTTAAGACGAGGTTTGGGCACTACAATTTTACTATTTTACCATTTGGACTGACAAATTCCCCTGGGGTATTCATGAGCTTGATGAATGGGGTGTTATGAGAATACTTGGACAAGTTTGTTCAAGTATTCATTGAAGATATTTTGATATATTCTCGGATGATGGAAGAACATTATGAACACTTTCTCTTGGTACTACTGTGTCTATGAGAGAACAAATTGTTTGGGAAACTGTTGAAATTCTCGTTTTATCAATCGAAGATTCATTACTTAGGCCATGTCATCTCTGACGAAGGTATCTCTGTGGATCCAATGAAGGTAGAAACTATCATGGAATGGCATGTGCCGACAAACATCTGAGAGGTGTGTAGCTTCATGGGTTTAGCGGGATATTATTGATGGTTCATCGAGGTTTTTTCAAAGATAGAAAATCTAATTACGGAATTGTAGAAGAAAAACAAGAAATTTGTATGGACCAATAAATGCGTGGAAGAATTTTGAAGGCTGAAAGGGTTGTTGAAGACAGTGTCGATACTAAAAGTCCCTGATATGGATGAGGACTTCTTGGTATGCACGGATGCATCCATAGAAGGCTTAGGCAGAGTCTTGATGCAAGATGATTGAGTGATCGCTTACATTTCGAGGAAGTTAAGAAGGCACGAGGAGAACTATGCGACACAAGATTTGGAGTTGTCAGCCATTGTGTATGCCTTGAGAGTTTAGAGACACTACTTGATTGGAAAAAAAATTGAACTAAAAACGAACCGCTGTGGTTTACAACACATTTTTACACAAAGCGACTTGAACGCATGACAAATGCGTTGGTTGAAACTGCTTAGCGAGTACGATTTCAAGATTACCTACATAAAAGGAACAATGAACAGACTGGTTGATGCATTGAGTCAGAGGCCATGCATATTTTCGTCGATACCTCTTTAGATGAGTTTACGTGAAAATATTCTAACTTTACAGCGTGACGATGAATGGTATAAGGAGGTTAAGAAATTTATTGGAAAAAACACCATGACGGTACCAAAATTTGAGGGATTTACTATGGACAACGATGGATTAATGAGATATAATAACTGGATTTACTTACCTCCCAATGATGAGTTGAGAATTTTGATCTTAAACAAATCTCATAGAGAAGTGTACATGGATCATCTAGGAGTCGCGAAGATGAGGGCCGAACTTAAACCCTTATTCTTGTAGAAAGGAATGAAGGTGGACATAGTCAATATGTGGCACGATGTATAGAATGTCAGCAAGTGAAGGATGAACATAGAGATCTGGAAGGATTACTACAGAAACATGCTATTCAGGAATCAAAATGGGTTGTCATTTCGATGGATTTCATTGTTGAATTTCTACTGACGGCAAGGAGGCACGACTCGATTTTTTGGTAGTTGACACTCTGACGAGGAGTGCTCATTTTATCCCTGTGTGTATGACGTATCAGGAACCTGACATAGATAGAGTTTTCATCAGCGATATTGTGAGGCTGCATGGTGTGCCTAAGGATCATATTTGATCGAGGATCGGTGTTTACAGGACAATTTTCGATTAGTTTCCAAGAGGCCTTGGGAACCCAACTTAACTTTAGTACCACATATCACCTAGGGACATACGGGTAGATTGAACGAAGGAACCAAATCTTGGAGGACATGTTTCGTATGTACGTTATGGAACAACATAAGCATTGGGAAGAGTTCTTTCCACTGGTATCATTTTCATACAACAAAAGTTATCAAAGCACCATTAAGATGGCGCCATTCGAGTTTCTTTACGGGCGACTATGTCAGACGCCTTTGAATTGGGATCGACTTGAGGATAGGGTCATGATAGGACCATAATCGATCCAAGAAATGGAAGATCAAATTAAAACAATAAGACAAAGGATCAAGGAAGTGCAAGATCAACACAAGAGTTATGTCAATGCGCATCGTGTCGACCATAGTTATGAAGTTGGTGATCGAGTCTTCTTGTGGGTAAAACCACACAAGAGTTCGATCAAGTTTGGAAAGGGTGTTAAACTCTCTCCTAGGTTAGTGGAACCTTTCGAGGTTGTGGAAAGGAAGGGACCCATGGCCTATCGACTAGCCTTTCCTAGCTCTTTGAGGTATATGCACAAAGTGATCCTACACATGTGATTTACATGAGTTCCTTACATGTATCAAACGAGGGTGCGCTCATCGCGGGGGCAATCCGCATTCTGGACCATCGCATTCGAAAACCATGGCGTTGAATAGGTCAAGGTCCAGTGGGACAATTATAGTTCGCACTCAGCTACCTGGGAGGACGCATATGATATGCATCAGTAGTTTCCATATTTTTTGATAGCTAGACATATAGATATTGTGAGATACTTTATTTCTACACTTATATACTGTGAAACTTCGCGATGAAGTTTAAACCAAGAAGGGGTGTATGTAACATCCTACTGTTGCGCACACTTGATTGGACTTATTCTTTGAGGACACCTGTGTGCAAGTGATCTGGTTCATTATATGATTGACTGTTTGACTTATGGATTTTGATGATGTTGTGATGCGATGATGTGTATTTTTTTATATTTTTATCGACAAGTGTTGTTGAATGGTTTTTTCTGAGTGTGCAGGACTCTGGATCGATTGAGGATGCCGATGGAATCAATGGACCTCCTTGGAATCTGGATCGAGTCAGGGAGTGGAATGTTATGGTTTGAGTGTTTTTTATATTTCATATGTGACATATGACTAGTATATTACGATGTTGATCTTGGATCGCCGACATGTTTCGTTGATGGATGTAGGCTATCGATAGCTTGCAAGCCAGACTCACATTTGGAGTAAAGGGGTCACACATGACAACCAGATATATCCAGGGAGAGGTGTGGCAACAACCTTGCCACGACCTACTAGCACTCTCGTTGTGGCTCGAACTGTAGGTTAATGATTACCTAGTTCGAGAGATCCACAATGTGGTGAGAGAAGACTATGACAGTCGCTCATAATGAATCTAAAGGGCGCTCAATAAGGCAGGGTATTTATTCCTTAGAGGCCCTTAGTCTCCCACAAGGTCACCTCACAAATTATTGACTCCAAGGGTTTGACGTCTACCAAAATCAGCCAAAATACGAGTGGAACCCTTGGAAGAAAATGAGGTAAAAAAATAATTTTAAAAAATAATTTTAAAAAATAATTTTAAAATTTAATGGAGGATTACATTATTTAAAAGATTAATTGTTTTTTATGTGAAAACTTGTTAAATTCGAACTTAGAAAAAAAAGGGAAACTTAATTACAAAAGGAATGTGGAACATAGGAGGGAATCTAGTCTAGAAAACTTCCATTTTTGAACTCAACTAAGATTTAAGAAAGGCGTCAATCATTAAGGGAATGTGAGGGAATAAAGGGACATCGAGGAGCATTGTTAGGAACACTTTTAGGTTGGTGAGGGAAATTGGTAATTTAATATAATTAATTAAGTGAATTTATGGTGAAACTAAGAGATCGGGTGAAAAGTGTACAAGGGAGGATTTTCCTAATAATAATTTAATAAAAAGAATTAAATATGCATTTTGACAACTAGCCATTAAGAGAACTCTATAAAGAAATGGCGGAGGAGGGGAATGGATCATGTCTAGTATGTGTAAGGTTATGCTTCTGGATTTTACTCTTGACTGGTTTTTCTTGTGGGAGTTGAGATACCTAGGTCAGATAGAGAGTGGTAGCTTGACCTTGCGAGGCAAGTTGGGAGCTAGCTTTCTTTGGTTTGTGTGCGTGGCCCCCTTGCAGTTCGGGGGATCAGGGGGAAGAAGAGTACCCCTAGCAATTGTTGGGAGGCACCAGTGAGGTCTCAACGGTTAGAAAGAAGGAGTTGGACAGAGCGCAAGCAAGGGACAACGACTTCAGTTACTTCGCCTTTGGTTATAATATCCATGTGTAAATTTTCATGGTAGATTAGTTAAAATTTTCCTATATATGAATATCGATTTGATGAATATTTTAATGTATTTATGGCACAGTAGTTGGTAAATTCCATTGAGATTGTTCAGTTCCATGAAATAAAAAATTGTTGAATTTACTAAGAAGGATTTATGGTTATGATTTCTTGTATACACTCATTTCCTCACTACAATTGTTTTCGTTTCCACCATGATACATTTCCGCTATCTATTAAATTTTTTGTCTCTGTGGATTTTGGTTTGCTTTCATTTACTTTTCGAATTCCCCTCATTAACTTGAAACTGTTGATTAATCCAAATGCACTTCCATTATCCTTGGGATTTCTCCTGACAACAAACTTCATTCGCACAGTAAATACATTCGGGTAATACTTTACCCTCAACGTTTTTATTCTCACATAGCGTTGAATGTATAGAAAATTCTTCCTTGCTTTCCACAGTGAAATGTTTTTCCCTTTTCCACTCAGAAATTCACTCCCTACCAAGCGCAACGTTGGCTCTGCCCCTTTTTCTCTATTTCCTTGGCCTTCACTTGCAATATCTGTGCCTCCTTCCTCAAACCCTCTGCAATTATCCCAGATGATCTTGGCAGAATCATCAATAGAGAAATTCAATTGATTCTTCGATGGGCGATTTGAACTCCTTATACTTTCCCTTCTTTTAGACTTCGAATTGGGTAATAAATTGTTTAGCTCAGCCTTTTTAATGGATACTTGGACTGGAAGAACAAGTCGTTGGAATGAGGACCCCAAAACTTGTTGAGTGTGTCCCTTTCAAGAGTCTGAACTTGTACAAAGTGTCATGTGGCGAATATTTTAGATGCTCTTCTAAAATCCTTAACTGAAACAAAATGTTTTGTAGTCTACTCAATACAACTAGTGGAACTCAATTTCAATATTTCTATAATAATATCCGACTATTTTACTAAGATCAACTCTTTGACATTGGTTTTAGGGCTAGTAAGGAACCCTATATACCAAAGAATACAACCTGAAAATTATATTGAACCAAAATATGGAATTTTTACCATAAGTACTTCATGATGTCATATCAGGATCCCAAAAAAAAATCCATGTGAAAATTCTCAGAAAAAATGTATAGCGAAAATGCCAAGTTGACTCATTTGAAGGAATCAAACCTAATGATCATATTCTTTATTACCAAATGTTATGCACAAAACAACCAAAAAACCTAAAAGTAGATAAAGAAGTTACTCAACACATTGAGAATGAGAGAGGAGAATGAATTATAAGCCTCTTCAGGGGGGAAACCTCCTTTAGAATATAACAAATGCACAAGATGTGATGATCTCTAAAAATAGGTTTCCTTGTTACATATAAGAGAGAAAGGGTACAATTACAATTAAAGGGCCTAGCATGCCATTAAAGGGCCTAGCTAACTAATAAGGAAAACACTAATATAATAATAGAGATCTAATAAATCAATATTTAGAGCTTAGCACTAGAAGTTTTCTTTGTGGCCTAAAGCCCAAGTTCTGCCCATAGCCATGTCAAGGACGCCAATACCCATAACTACTACTCAGATCTTCCTAATGTCATTGATATCCCAACTTGGAGGTCAACTATACCCTTAATGACACCTTAAACCATTGCACCTGACTTCTTAAGGGTTTCAAATTGTCCTTTGACTAGGAATATGGGAACCATTAGTATTCTTTGCAAAATAAGAATGGGTCTAAAGATCCCTATCATGGTTTAGGTAGAAACAGATTTCCTTAGGCCTTAAACATATATTCTCAAGCTCAATCTCCATAAGGCCTCAAACCACCATACATATCCTTTTTATGGAATCTCTATCTTCCAAGTGGCATATAAGTTCCATTCATAGGTTTTGAGCATCATATTTGGGTTTCAAAGCATTAAACATGGTTAGGGAAGGAACATAAGATGCTAAGGCCCTATTTGAATCTTCTTAGGATCAAGTTTCATTGAGTATTCATTGAACAAGGACATAAGACTTATGTAGGGTGATCTCTGACTTCTATGGGGGATATTTGGTGCTATTAGTATGTTTTTCATAATAAAAATGGTTCTTCAGGCCTGTACCACGGATAGGGGAGGAAAACAAGGAACTTAGTGTTATAGGGAATCTATGGATGGATAAGTAATCAAACCCTCATTTAATGGGTTTTAAATTCAATGAAAAATTGAAGGATAGGAAGCATATATCTTTGTCCTAAGTATGCCATGCATTTTCAAAAGTAAATGAGAGAAGGAAGAAGCAACATACCCAATTTAGAATGGTTGTCCAAAGTATCCTAACCACAACCTGGAATAGATAAGAGAATGGTTGTCCAAAGTATCCTAACCACAACCTGGAATAGATAAGAGAATGGTTGTCCAAAGTTATAAATTCTTAGCAACAAACCTCAACATAGTGTACTCACAATGTACTATTGTGGAATATGATGATTTTGATGATTTTAGAGAATGTAGAACAAGGGTATGGCAAAGAAGCATTTGAATTTTGAACAAATGCAACAATCCAAAATCATTCTACTTCACTTAACCTTTGGTAGCAACCTAAAGACATGTGCCAATGTCTTAGTTGATTTAAAATAGGACAATAAAATCTATAATCATATCATAAAAATGATGTTTGCATTAAATTTATTTATGAGTGTTCTTGTTGACATGTATTTTAAATGTGTGTATATATAACATATATTGTGTATCTAATAAATTAGTGTATGATATGTTGTTATATAAACACCTGTGATCCCATGATATTCTCAAAATAAAAATGGTGAAGACACTCTGAAGCAAAAGGAAGTGAAGCCAAGCCATACACTTTTAGAGGTGCCTTGAGAAAATAAAGACAATGTCATTGCTATATTATTAAAGTTGAACTCCAGAAGCATGACTTTGCGGAGAGTGCCCTTATATGCAGGTGCATAGAGTATGCTTGCAAAGTCTTTACTTATATTTTGTCTCTTGAGATACCATGATTATAAGATATGTAAGAAAGCTCTTGAACTCATTTTAGAAATGCCATCCAATGGAATGAATCAAAAGCACATTAACCTTGCCTCTATTCTTAAGGCATGTATAATCCAGTACAAATTTGAGTGACATTTGTTTGAGGTGAGCGGGAAGATTTTTAAGTCGTTTCAGATGGTAATGCTTTTGTTACCATGTAGTTATGCTATATGGAATCTGCATGTAAAGTGTTTGATAAAATGATAATATTTGGATTGTCTTATGGAGCGCAATGATTGTATGACATGCCCACAAAGGGAATTCGGAAGACTCTTTGAGACTCTTTTTAGTATGAAATGTCCTTTTAGTATGAAATGTGCAAGTGTGTTCAACTTAACCATTTTACGTTCGATGGGAGAGAGCAAAGTGTTTGATAAAATGATAATATTTATATTGTCTTATGGACTGCAATGATAGCATGACAGTTGTTAGTGAGTATTTTCAAGAGTTGTTGTGGTAACCGTGCGGGTGTGAGCCACTTGATTTAACGTGGAACATCCACACCACGGGGGCAAGGCAGTTTCTCATAACTCGGTTAAATTGTCTAACTCGTGTTGTTGGTACGCCACCCTGCACTGTCGGGGATTCTACCCACCTGCAAGATTCTTCTCTTCTCTAACACAACTCAAACGAAATGAAAACTCAACTCAAACAAAATGAAAGACGCGGCGATTGGAAACGGAGGCAGGCTTTCTTTCCCTGGGCTGGGTTGGGACGTGGAGTGTGAGATGGGGCATGCGCTACATGTGTTCGTCTCGTCCTCTTCTTCGCGTTGTATGGTTCTCTACTTACCCAGGCTTCCATAAATACAACATTAGGATCCACCTCGTCTTCCCATCTTCACACTCACGTTCCATATATATCTATCCATCTTTCACGGTAACGAAGAAAGAAAAGCAATGGATTTCTTCTCACCTCCGACTACGAGGCTGACGCTTAAATGGGTCAGTTTAGGTGTAGCCCTTCTCCTCCTCCTTCTCTGTGGCACCCCCACTGCTGATGCACATGAAGAAAATTGGTATGGAGAAGACGTCCAACAACAACGACGGTCTTGCGATCCGCAGAGATTGTCTTCATGCCGGGACTACTTGGAGCGCCGGAGAGAGCGGCCATCGGAGAGATGCTGCGAGGAATTGCAAAGAATGTCTCCACAATGCCGATGCCGAGCCATACAGCA
>ML805054.1:155656-169977 GCA_009831015.1 Picea engelmannii | reverse complement strand
ACTACAATATGTGAACTTCCCAACTACCTATATTGAATGTTGCCTCCTCTCAACCTATAATAAATAGATTTAATAGATCACTCTATGTTGTATAAGATTTTTGGCTTTAGGAGCTCTTCCTTGTGATTACACACTGTAACATCACGCTCTGGTGCACTTAGCAAACTTATTCTTTGAGGACACCTGCTCGCAAGTGATACAGATTATTATGCTATTAAAACCTTTTGATTTTGATTATGAGGCATTATGGGATGATGACTTGTTGTTTTTCTCCGCGTCGACATAGACAGGTGCTATTGACTCGGTTTTACTGAGTGTGCAGGATTATGGACCTAGAGGATGTCGAGGCATCGATGGAACCCCTCGGACTCTGGATCGAGTCAGGGAGTGTACCATTGGGGTTTGATTATTTTGTCTATGATATTATCACATCTGATTAGATGATATGATATGGATATATTCTAACATGATTTGTTGATGATGTAGGCTAACGATAGCTTGTCGACCAGACTCACATATGGAGTAACGAGGTCACGCACGACAACCAGAGATGTTGAGGGAGAAAGGGTTAAAATTCAACACCTGCCTTTTTGAGTTCTAATTAAAATGGGGAAAGAGGGAAAATCTAAAATTTTAGGAAACTAGGAAAAGAGATAACCATTAAAAGGGAAAAGGGGAACTTAAGGGAAAAAACAGAAGGTCAAACCTAGTAAAGCAACCACCATTTAAGAGCTTTCTAATTTAAACGGAACAAGCAATTTAATAAAAAGGAAAGTTATTAAAACCTGTAAGAGATTTTGGGGACACCTAGGAGTGATTCTAGGAGTAACTCTAGGTGGGTGAGGGAAATAAAGATATTTAATTAATTAAAGAAGTTAATTTATGAGGAAGGAAGGGGATGGGTGACACTTGTACGAAGAGGATTTTTTAGGAAATTAATTATAAAAACTTAACTAAAAGAGAATTTCTCGAAAGTAAGGAACCACAGAACTCTATATAATGAAGGGAGGTGATGGAGGTTGGAGGATATTTTGTTTGCGTAACGTTACACTATATAAATATCTACTTGACTGATTTACTTGTGGGAGTTGGGATACCCAGCTCGGAGAGGAGTGGTAGCTCGGCCTTGCAAGGTGAGCTGGGAACTAATCAAAATCTCTGGATAGTGTGTGTGGCCCCTTTGCAACTCGGGGGGCTAAGGGGGAAGAAGAGTACCCCTAGCATTGGCTCAGAGGTATCGGTGAAGTCTCGTCAGTCGGTAAGTAGGATTTGCTCGGAGCGTGCGGACATCATTCAGAGCGGGCGATCAGGCAACGGTACACTCTCTTCATTTTGTATGCTAGAATGTATTAGGGCTTATCCTTGGATCTGCTTATTAAATGGTGAAGTAAAATGGTGTTTTTTTTTAAATTAAAGACTGAAACTGCGTTTAGCCTAGCTCGATGGTTGTTGTCTTCCATGGCCTTCATTTTCCCTCCTGTCTTGACCACCTGGCTGTGATTGATTGTGTCCTTCATGGTTTCTTAGCTTCTGTCCCTAGCTCGTCAGTCCTCGCCTGAGCAGTCGGCCAGGAGCTTATCTACGGTCGTTTCCTTAGCATTAAAAGAACTATGGATCTCAATGCCCTACTTTTCTATGGAAGGATGATGAAGTGAAGGACGAACCTATCAATCGTCTACCTATGTTGTTGTCCTTGTCTGATGGTTTGACCTGCGCCTTCCAGTATGACCTCTGTGTATGGATATCTTGCTTCCTTGTTGTTTATTTTCTGTGCCTTAACTAATAGAATCCCTGCGGTCCTTTCGATGAGTTATCCTTATTTCCCTAGCATTCTATTACTATTATTAGCATTTTTATATTGTTATCCTGAGATGTAAAAAGTGTTTAACTTCAAATCTGTGTTTTGTTTCTTGTTGGATTGACTTGTTTCTATTACTTCTAGGATTGTAGTTATTTAACAGATGTAAAAATATTAACTCTGCTACCGAAAATAGGTATGGATGTAAAAATATGGCTTTAGTGATTGTAATTATGTGATAGATGTAAATTATTAACCCTGCATTTTATGTATTGGTGGAGAATTTAAACTCTGCGTTTTTATGCGTGATTGGATAAAATATTAACCATGCGTTTATGTATTGATGGAAAATTTTAACTCTACGTCTTACTTAAAGTTTACCCTTGTCCCCTCAATGATTGACTTGTTGTTGCATTTCGATGAGGACTACTTGCTCAGTGTGTTTCTCGTTTTTGCTCAACATTTTTTTTCTTACATGGATTCCATGTGGTTATATTTCCTTTTCTGCATTTTTCCCAGGGATAATTCCCAACTTCCTTCATCTAAAATTTGTTTTCCTGAGATTCTTAAATACCTCTGTGAAATTTTTTTTCTCTCTGTTGTATGATTTTTCTTGTCATAGTTCATTTTACCACTCCAGTTTCAAGAGGGATCAGGCTCTGCACCTTCCCTTGACCCCATGATTTTGGGACTGCCCACGAATGCTGGAAGTGGGGGCGAATCTAGACAAGATTCAACAGATGGTTTTTGTTAAGCTGGGAATTCTGTGTTATAAATTTATGTTGAATGTCATCTATTCCATACTATTTTGAGCAAGCATGCATCCTTTATGAATTTAAGGATAGATTTGGTAGACACTGCATCGTTCCTCACATCCATATTCTTCACGAAATTTGGGGTAAGTCTTCCATAAGAACCTGTGCCTTCTATCTTGTTGTTCCTTGTGACCACAAATGGAACCCTGGTGCTACGTTTTTCCCCCTTGTCTTCCGCAAAGAAATCCTATAGCGGTTGGACTGAGCGGTTGCCCTGGGAACTGTGTTCTCAGTACCCCTTGGAAGGTCATGGGTTTAGCACTGGTGAATTCACGATCCACCTGCCTTGTAACTCCTTCGCTCAAGCCACACACCTTCAATGATTTGTGAGACGTCCTGGTGTGGGCTGAATTTTTTTTTAAATGACCAAATTTTACTAAATGACAGTTGTAATAGCAGTAAATGATTAATGATAGTTGAAATGGAAGAATTTACTACAGGACAGTTTGAAATGGCAATAATTTATTAAATGAGAGTTGAAATGGTAGTTGAAATGATTGTTGGAAATTGTAGTAATTTATTAAATAGCAGTTATTGCAATGGTAGTAAGATTATTAAATGATGGTTGTTTGAATGGGCGGTGAATTTAATGACAGTAAAATTTATGTTGGGAGGGAATTTGTTAATTAAGACAACATTGATTTAGTCTTTACATTGACAGACCATGAAATTTACATGGTAGCTTTATAGATTGGATATTTTATATATTTACTTCATACAACCCCTTTTTTTTAGCATCTTGTTGTCGTCTCTTCATTTGAATAGACAACCCTTAAATTTAACTGACCCAACTTGTCCTTTAGTTTTAACATCTATTAAACTAGACTTGCAAATCAGAGTGTCATACTATTATTTAGATTTTCAATATTAACCACATTGAAGGTCAGACTTGCTTAAGTGATGTGCCCTTATGACTAAGGTAGATGGAACCTTGATGACATTTTATAATTTAGAATTTCTCAAAACTGAATTGTAATAAGAGTAAATTAGATTGAACATAAATTACAAATTGCATTTAGACGTGCCCCGTTTAGAATGGTAACCCTTGTTTATTAGGTGGTAATCTTGACTATTTTAGTCTGGGTGATGGGTTGGGTTGTTGAATGAAGTCGCATTTAGCTTGCACTTCCCGGCGAGGGTGTTGTTGTTATTTTTAATTAATGTTTGTACTTGGTTTTGTAAATATTTAATGTGCTTGGTTTTCTCGTTGTGAGGGTTATAGCTACTTGTGAAATTAATTTTGGGTTGTTAGGATGATTGTCCTTATCTTAGTAGGCTTGGACTGCTTGTCTCGGGCGGGATGTAGACACATCCTTGTTCCTCATAACAGTCGCCAGCCCTGAGACCTTAAATGGTCAAAATCGATGGGAACCTGGGCTTGAGCATTGCTTATGTGTCCTAGAGGTCCTAACCATTGCAGGGTAGGACGGGTGGGTAGTCATTCTTATTCTTCATCAGTTGATTTTAATCCATTGCTTCGAGATGCTTGATGTGCTTCTTAGGTCGTTATGTTGTTGTCGCATGAGTTGCATGCGTCATGTTTGTTGTCATGTTGCAACATTGAGTATAATGTCGTTATTACCCTTCTACACACGCACAAAAAAAAAAAAAAAAATTGCACTTGTTATGTGAGGCTTGTTGTTGTAACAAAATGGGAGGTTCGTTACATATGGTATCAGAGCTGGTTCAACCCACGAATTGGGATCGCTACGGATTCCATTGATATGATTTGATTATATTGTTGCTAATCGAGTTGACTTGTGTGCGTGTAGGTAATCATGGTTAGAGGATTTCGCAAAGGCATACGATGGGGTGCTAGGGGAGGAGGAACGACACCTCTAGTAGCATCCACACCCGAGGGGTATAAACCCCAGGGAGACAAGCAGGTTCTCGGATAGGAGCAGATAGTAGTTGGTGATGTAGTAGGAATGATGAGATCTTTTCAACGCATGTCTGAGGCACTGATCAGCCGTTTGGACAGAGATGTGTCCAGGGCGCTGACACCCGCTGAGGTTCCGCTGTGCGCTCCGGTCGGTACTGGTAGCATTCACTGTGAACTCGAGAAGGTCAAATTTCCTGAGTTCTTTGGTGCCCCGGATGGCACAGTCGCCGAGGCATGGTTGGAGAACATGGCGATGTGCTTCGCACTTCACAATTATACCTCCAACATGAAGTTCCGCATGGCGGTCTTTCAACTGAAGGGGAGCACTCTTCTATGGTGGAAGACGCTCCTACCGTAGCTGAACATGGTCGTTGATGATGTGTCATGGGAACTGTTCGAGGAATGGTTCCGAGAGAGATACCTTTTATAGGAATTCATTGAGTGTCATCTCAATGAGTTCAACGCCTAACGACAGGGAGGTCGTACGGTACCCTAGTACAAGGCCCATTTTATGGAGCTGCTCCGGTATGCTCTACACCATAACACTGAGAAAATTAAGGTCAACAGGTTCATGTTTGGCCTTAACGACAACATCCATGCAAACATCAGGATTCTGATGCCTCAAACCTTACATGATGTCGTCCAGAAGGCCCTCATAGCAGAGGAGGAGCTTATAAGCGGGGGTCAAACCAGGATTCCAGCAAGACCAGTAGGACATGTGTCATCTGGAGCACAGTAGCATCAGACACCAGCCAGACATACGCCAGGATATTATGGATTCCAAAGGGGATCCACTTTCACTACACCTCGACGACTGATGCCTCAGTAGCAGACACCCTATCGAGGGCCAAAACATCATCAGTAGCGTCGACCGCAGCAGCAACAGTTTAGGCTAGTTCAATAGAATAGAACAGGATTCCAGGCCGATGGACTGTCATCTTCTACTTTAGGTACCAGGACTACTAGGCCGAAGAAGGGGTGTTGGACGTGTGGGGAGACACACTACTATTACGACTACCCTGTGGAGAGGACCAGAGCGTTTGGATCAGTTGGACCCACTACCGTGGGAGATATGGGCAAGGCCCATCGGATTCATGCAGTGGTGAATAACTGCCAGGAAGAGCATCAGTCGACTGTGCTCGAGATGATAGGTACTGTCGCTAACTAGACCCTTAGTATTTTGATAGATCCCGATACTACCGAGAGTTTCATTTATGGTGTAGCGCTAAAAAGGATTAAGGTAAAGGTAGTTGATCAGAATGATTTTAGCTTCGTAAAGATTGCTTTTGGAGCCAAACAAAAGGTTGAAGGAAAGGTTATGGGTTATATCCTTAACCTGGGAGATTTTGTCACAAGGGAAAACCTATACATCACGATCTTAGGATCTTATGACGTTGTGATTGGTATCGATTGGTTGGAATTGCATGAGGTGATACTCAATTGTAAGACGAAATGGTTGAGCTTGGTCGATGATGAGGGACAGAGACGGGTGATTGTAGTTTGAAACCAGGAATTTCCCTGAGGTTCATCTCTTCCTTGCAACTTCAGAAGAGAATGCGCAAGCGGTGCAAGCTTTATGCAATCCTTGCGTTAAACAAGAAGGGAGTAGCGGAAGGTTTAGAACACCTTCCAGTGGTGAGAGAGTTTGCGGACATATTTCTGGAGGAGTTACCTGGGATGCCCCTAGAGAGGGATTTGGAGTTTACTATAGACCTAAAATTGGGGACTGAATCGATAGAAAGAATGCCTTATTGGATGTCGACCCCAGAGTTACAAGACTTGAAAATGAAACTGAAGGAGTTGTTGGAACTAGGATTGATACATCCAAGCGTGTCACCATGGGGTGCGCCTATTATTTTCATACAAAATAAGGATGGTTCGTGGAGGCTTTGCATTGACTACCGTCAATTGAACAAGGCCACGATCAAGAATCAATATCCGTTGCCAAGGATTGATGATCTATTCGATCAAATGAAGGGCACGACAGTGTTCTCCAAGATCGATTTGCGATCAGGGTATCACCAGTTATAGATCAAGGAGGATGACATCCATAAGACCACCTTTAAGACGAGGTTTGGACATTATGAGTTTATTGTTTTACCGTTTGGACTGACAAACGCCCGAGGGGTATTTATGAGTTTGATGAATGGGGTGTTCCGCAAGTACTTGGACAAGTTCATCCAAGTATTCATTGACGATATTTTGATTTACTCTCGGACATTGGAGGAGCATGAAGAGCACTTGCACTTGGTACTACAGTGTCTGCGAGAGCACAAATTGTATGGGAAGTTGTCCAAATGCTCTTTTCATCAATCGAAGATTCACTACTTAGGGCATGTCATCTCTAGCGAAGGCATCGTTGTGGATCCAGCCAAGGTCGAGGCTATCATGGAATGGCCTGCGCCAATGAATGTCCCGAAAGAATGTAGCTTCATGGATTTAGCAGGATACTATCGACGGTTCGTCGAGGGATTTTCAAAGATAGCAAATCCAATCATGGAATTAAAGAAGAAAAAAAAGAAGTTTGTTTGGACCGAGAAATGTGTGGAAGCATTTCGAAGGCTAAAGGAGTTGTTGACAATAGCATCGATACTAAAGGTCCCAGACATGGACACAGACTTCTTGGTATACACTAACGCATCCAAGGAATGCTTAGGTGGAGTCTTGATGCAAGACAGATGAGTAATCGCTTACATTTCGAGGAAACTAAGAAGGCATGAGGAGAACTACGGGACGCACAATTTGGAGTTGTTATCCATCATTTATGCCTTGAAGGTTTGGAGACACTACCTTGTTGGATGGAAATTTGAACAAAGGACTGACCATTGTGGACTACAACACATCTTTACGCAAGGTGACCTGAACGCGTGACAACGACATTGGTCGGAATTGCTTAGTGAGTACAACTTCGATATTACTTACATAAAAGGAATGGTGAACTGAGTGGAAGATTCTTTGAGTCGAAGGCCACGCATCTTTTCGGTGTTGCCTCTTCAGATGAATCTACGTGAAAAGATTCTAACTTTACAACATGATGATGACTGGTACAAAGAGGTCAAGGGTTTTATCGGACAAAACACAATGATGATACCATGATTTGAAGGATTTTTGTTTGATAGCGATGGATTATTGAGGTTTAAAAATCAGATCTATGTACCGTCGAATGACGAGTTGACGATGTTGATCCTGAGCGAGGCTCATAGAGTTGTTTACATGGATCACCCGGGAGTCACGAAGATGAGGGTAGACCTTAAATCCTTATTCTTCTAGAAGGGAATGAAGGCAAACATAGTCAACTATATGGCCAGATGTCTAGAATGTCAGCAGGTAAAGGCTGAACATAGACACCCAACAGGATTACTACAACCACACATTATTCTGGAATCGAAATGGGAGGTTATTTTGATGGATTTTATTGTTGGATTGCCACTGATGGCAAGGAGACATGACTCAATTTTCGTAGTAGTAGACACTCTGACGAAGAGTGATCACTTTATTCCTGTGTGCATGATGTATCAGGCACCTGACATAGCTAGAGTTTTCATCAGTGAGATTGTGAGGCTGCATGGTGTGCCTAAGAGGATTATATCCGATCGAGGATCAGTGTTTACTGGACGATTTTGGACGAGTTTCCAAGAGGCCTTGGGAACCCAACTTAATTTTAGTACTGCGTATCACCTAGAGACTAACGGGCAAACCAACTGAACAAACCAGACCTTGGAAGACATGTTGAACATGTACGTGATGGACCAACAAAAGAGTTGGAAAGAATTCTTGCCACTAGTGGAGTTCACTTACAACAACAATTACTAGAGGACCATTAAGATGGTGCCTTTCGTGTTTCTTTATAGGTGACCATGTCGGACGCCTTTGAGTTGGGATCAGCTCGAGGATAGGGTCCTGGTGGGACCAGAAGCGATCCAAAAAATGGAAGAGAAAATGAGAACAATAAGACAAAGGATTAAAGAAGCGTAGGATCGACAGAAGAGTTCTTTCGATGCACACCGTGTCGACCGTAGTTATGAGATCGATGATCAGGTCTTCTTGCGGGTTAAACCGCATAAAAGTTCAATCAAGTTTGGGAAGGGAGCTAAACTCTCTCCTAGGTTTGTGGGACCTTTCGAGATTGTGGAGAGAAAGGTGCCTGTGGCCTATCGACTAGCCTTGCCTGATTCTTTGAGGCGTATGCATGATGTTTTTCATGTATCTGTTTTGAAACATTATATTAGTGATCCTACACATGTTATTGACATGAGTTCCTTGAAGAGGTTGGACGAGGGGGCTCTCACAGCTGAATCGATTCGCATCTTGGATCATCGAGTTCGATAGCTACAATATCGAACGGTAGAGAAGGTCAAGGTCCAGTGGGACAATTATAGTACGCACTTGGTGACCTAGGAGGATGCATATCATATGCGCCAACAGTTTCCATTTTTGTTTGATAGATAGACATAAGATACTATGATACACTCTATTTCGGCATATATACTGTGAAACTTTCAGAAGAAGTTTAGACCAAGAGGAGGTGTATGTAACATCCCTCTCTGGCGCACTAAGCGAACTTATTCTTTGAGGACACTTGCTCACAAGTGATCCAGATTATTATGCTATTAAAACCTTTTGATTTTTATTATGAGGCGTTATGGGGGGATGACTTGTTGTTTTTCTCCACCTCAACATAGACAGGTGTTATTGACTCGGTTTTACTGAGTGTGCAGGATTATGGACCTAGAGGATGTCGAGGCATCAATGAAACCCCTTGGACTCCAGATTGAGTCAGGGAGTGTACCATTGGGGTTTGATTGTTTTTTCTATGATATTAGCACATCTGATTAGATGATATGATATGGATATATTCTAACATGATTTGTTGATGATGCAGGCTGACGATATCTTGCCGACTAGACTCACATATGGAGTAAAGGGGTCACGCACGACTACCAGAGATGTTGAGGGAGAGGTATGGATAGCAGCCCTACCACAGCCTACTAGTACTCCCGTCGTGGCCCGAACTATAGGTTAACGATTACCTAGTTCAAGAGGACCCATGATGCCGTGAGGGCATACTGCGACAGTCGTTCATGATGATTCTAAGGGGTGTGCAATAAGGCAGGGGCCTTATTCCTTAGAGGCCCTTAGTATCCCACAAGTTCACCTCGCGGAGTGTTGACTCCAGGGGGTTTTGATGTCTACCAAGTCAGTCAAGAGGCGAGTGGCACCCTTGGAGCACGTACTACATCCTGAAAGGCACGTCGCGCAAGGGAACATATGAGGCGAGTGGCACCCTTGGAGCACCTAGTGCGTCCTGAAGGGCACGTTACATTGTTGGTGATAGAGGAATGAACCTAGATGGTCTTAGGATGAATAACGGGTTAAGTAGTTTTTAAAATAATTTCTCTAATTAAATGTCACCCAGTACAAAATTTAAGGTCTATGTCTAAATTATGCTAGTGGTAAAATTTAGTCTTCCTTTAAAAAAAATTAAAAAAATAATAATAATAATATATATATATATATATATATATATATATATATATATATATATATATATATAATAATAATAATAATAATAATAATAATAATAAAAACTTGAATAATAATTACGATCTTCATAAAATTTTGTAACGCGAAGGAAGTAAGAAACTTAAATTATTCATAAAAAAAAAATCTGTTGGAATTAATTGTTTTATCTTTTTGATAATTTTAAAATACGAATTAAATGATAAAAAGGAGAAAGGGTTAAAATTCCACACCTACCTTTTTGAGTTCTAATTAAAAAGGGGAAAGAGGGAAAATTTAAAATTTTAGGAAACTAGGAAAAGAGGTAACCATTAAAAGGGAAAAGGGGAACTTAAGGGAAAAAGCGGAAGGTCAAACTTAGTAAAGAAACCACTATTTAAGAGCTTTCTAATTTAAAATGAACAAGCAATTTAATAAAAAAGGAAAGTTATTAAAACCTGTTAGAGATTTTGGGGACACCTAGGAGCGATTCTAGGAGTAACTCTAGGTGGGTGAGGGAAATAAAGATAATTAATTAATTAAAGAAGTTAATTTATGAGGAAGGAAGGGGATGGGTGACACTTGTACGGAGAGGAATTTTTAGGAAATTAATTATAAAAACTTAACTAAAAGAGAATTTTTGGAAAGTAACGAACCATGAAACTCTATATAATGAAGGGAGGTGATGGAGGTTGGAGGATATTCTGTTTGCGTAACGTTACGCTGCAGAAATATCTACTTGACTGATTTACTTGTGGGAGTTGGGATATCGAGCTCGGAGAGGAGTGGTAGCTCGAACTTTGGAGGCGAGCTAGGAGCTAATTGAAATCTCTGAATAGTGTGTGTGGCCCCTTCGCGGCTCAGGGGGCTAAGGAGGAAGAAGAGTACCCCTAGCATTCGGTGGGAGGTATTGGTGAAGTGTCGCCGGTCGGCAAGCAGGAGTTGCTTGGAGTGCGCAGACGTCATTCAGAGCGGGCGATCAGGTAATGGTACGCTCTCTTCATTTTGTATGGTAGAATGTATTAGGACTTATGTTTCGATCTGCTTGTTAAATGGTGAAGTAAACTGATGTTTTTTTTTAAATTAATGACTGAAACTTCTTTTAGCCTAGTTCGATGGTTGTTATCTCCCATGGCCTTCGTTTTCCCGCATGTCTTGACCACCTAGTTGTGATTGATTGTGTCCTTCATGGTTGCTTAGCTTCCGTCCCTAGCTCGTCAGTCCTCGCCTGAGCAGTCGGTCAGGAGCCTGATCTACAGTCGTCACCTTAGCCTTGAAATACCTATGGATCTCAATACCCTACTTTTCTATGCGAGGATGATGAAGCGAAGGAAGAACCTATCAAGCGTCTACCTCTGTTGTTGTCCTTGCCTTATGGTTTGACCTGCGCCTTCCAGGACGACCTCTGTGTATGGATATCTTGCTTCCTTGTTGTTTATTTTCTATGCCTTAACTGATAGAATCCTTGTGGTCCTTTCGATGAGTTATCCTTATGGCAATAACATTCTCTTACTATTGTCAGCATTTTAATATTGGTATCTCGAGACGTAAAAATTGTTTAACCTCAAATCTACGTTTTGTTTTTTGTTGGATTGACTTGTTTCTATTACTTATGGGATTGTAGTTATGTAACAGATGTAAAAATATTAAATCTTCTATCGTAATTAGGTATGTATGTAAAAATATGACTTCAGCGATTGTAATTATGTGATATATGTAAATTATTAACCCTCTGTTTTATGTATTGATGGAGAATTTAAACTTTGCGTTTTTATGCGCGATTAGATAAAATATTAACCCTGCATTTATGTATTGATGGAAAATTTTAACTCTGCGTCTTACTTAAAGTTTACCCTTGTCCCCTCAATGATTGACTTGTTGTTTCATTTCGATGAAGACTCCTTCCTTAGTGTGTTTCTCCTTATTGCTCAGCGTTTTTTTTCTTACATGGATTCCATGCGGTTATATTTCCTTATCCGTGTTTTTCCCAGGGATAATTCCCAACTTCCTTCATCCAATTTTTTTTTTCCTGAGATAGTTAAATACCTCAGCGAAATTTTTGTGCTCTTTGCTCTATGATTTTTCTTGTCTTAGTTCGTTTTCCCACTGCAGTTTCAGGAGGGATCAGGCTCTGCGCCTTCCCTTGACCCCATGATTTTGGGACTGCCCACGAATGTTGGAAGTGGTGGCAAATCTAGACAAGATTCAACAGATGGTTTTTGTTAAGCTGAGAACTCTGTGTTATACCTTTCTATTGAATGGCATCTATGTCATATGAGCTTGTCTCACGGCTATAACAGATAGCTTCAGGTTGCAATAGCATCACTATTTTGAGCGAGCATGCATCCTTTATGAATTTAAGGACAGATTTGGTAGACACTGCACCCTCCCTCACGTCCATCTCCTTCAGGAAATTTGGGGTAAGTCTGCAAGAAGAACCTGCATCTTCTATCTTGTTGTTCCTTGTGACCACGAATGGAACCCTGGTGCTGCGTTTTTCCCCCTTGTCTTCTGCAACGAACTCCTGTAGCAGCTGGACTGAGCGTTTTCCCTGGTAACTGCATTCTCAGTACCCCTTGGAAGTTCATGGATTTAGCACTGGTGAATTCTCGATCCACCTTCCTTGTAACTCCTTCGCTAAAGCCATGCACATTGAATGATTTGTGAGACGTCCTCGTGTGGGCATAAATTTTGTTTAAATGACCGAATTTTACTAAATGACAGTTTTAATAGTAGTAAATTATTAATGATAGTTGAAATGACAGAATTTACTATAGGACAGTTTGAAATGACAGTAATTTATTAAATGGGAGTTGAAATGACTATTGGAAATTGGAGTGATTTATTAAATAGCAGTTATTACAATGGCAATGAGATTATTAAATGATGGTTGTTTGAATGGGCGGTGAATTTAATGACAGTAAAATTTATGTTGGGAGGGAATTTGTTAATTAAGACAACACTGATCTAGTCTTTACATTGACAGACCATGAAATTTACACGGTAGCTTTATAGATTGGATGTTTTATATATTTACTTCATACAACCCCTTTTTTTAGCATCTTGTTGTCGTCTCTTCATTTGAATAGACAACCCGTCAATTTAACCGACCCAACTTGTCCTTTAGTTTTAACATCTATTAAACTAGACTTGCAAAACAGAGTGCCATACTGTTATTTAGATTTTAAAGATTAACCATATTGAAGGTCAGACTTGCTTAAGTGATGTGCCCTTATGACTAAGGTAGATGGAACCTTGACGACATTTTATAATTTATAATTTCTCAAAACTGAATTGTAATAAGAGTAAATTAGATTGAACATTAATGACAAATTGCATTTAGACATGCCCCGTTTAGAATGGTAACCCTTGTTTATTAGGTGGTAATCTTGACTAGTTTAGTCTGGGTGATGGGTTGGGTTGTTGAATGAAGTCACATTTAACTTGCGCTTCCCAGCAAGGTTGTTGTTGTTATTTTTAATTAATGTTTGTACTTGGTTTTGTAAATATTTAATGTGATTGGTTTGCTCATTGTGAGGGTTCTAGCTACGTCTGTAATTAATTTTGGTTTGTTAGGATGATTGTCCTTAGCTTAGTAGGCTTGGTCTGCTTGTGTCGGGCGGGATGTAGACACCTCCTTGTTCCTCAGAACAGTCGCCATCCCTGAGACCTTAAATGGTCAAAACCGATGGGAACCTAGGCTTGAGCGTTGCTTATATCTTCTCGAGGTCCTAACAATTGCAGGGTAGGACGGGCGGGTAGTCATTTGTATTCTTCGTCGGTTGATTGTCGTCCATTGCTTCAAGATGCTTGATGTGCTTCTTAGGTCGTTATGTTGTTGTCGCGTGAGTTGCATGCGTCATGTTCGTCGTCGTGTTGCGACGTTGAGTATAATGTTATTATTACCCTTCTACACATGCACACAAAAAAAAAAAAAAATTGCACTTGTTATGTGAGGCTTGTTGTCGTAACAAAATGAGAGGTTGGTTACACACAACACAACAAATCTAATAGATCATTCCCTCTTGTATAAGTTTTTGTGGCTTTAGGAGTTATCTTTGTCTTGGGCATGTGATATAGTTTTCCAATATCTACACCTAAAAGATCGTACGTTGGACTAAGAGCTTATGAGTTGAGTGAGGCGAAGGACGTAACAAAAACATGCCATTCGAAATCAGATTACAAGGAGTGTTCATAACTTGGAGTAAGGCGAGGTACGTCCTAAAAGCATACCATGTGAAATGTGAGTGAATTGAAGCATCATATTTGAAAAATGGCTATGGATAGTGGAGACAAAGTATCGATTAAAATCAGTAACACAACAGAG
>ML805054.1:103877-121724 GCA_009831015.1 Picea engelmannii | reverse complement strand
GGGCTAACTCGGTAATGTTCCAACCACCATCAAGACTCCTCGGTCATTCTTTTCACTGTTCTTTGTTGTTCCAGTGCGATTTGAGGGTTTTGTTCTAGATTTCGGTCTAGTTCTAATATATTTCAGGGTTTTAACCCTTTGTTATTGAGTTTTTTGTTATGGCTTCATGTTTGAGCGATTGATACATATGCTTGGTTCTTCACAGAGTTTTATTTTTACTTTCTTCCTATCCAGAATTTTCTCTGGCATTATACAGAATGTTGGAATTATGAGTATAGCAAGGATAGTTTGTTTCTGGTTATTTCCTCGTCTTAAGGAAGATTGTTTCCATAATAAATGGGTTTCATTACAATAATATTGTTAGTTATATATATTACATACTATGTCTTTATTGCAAATTTTCAAACCTGCCCTATTTTGTTCAGGGTCTTTATAAAGATTTCTTTTTGTGCCTTTGGTGAAACACGTGTATCTTATTACTTTCGTTTGCATTCGTTATTCATGTTTCTTGTGTTAATCCTTATTATTATATAATTTCTTGGTAGCGACAATAGCCATGACTAGTTTAAGTGTTAGTGTATTCCAGACTTGCATTACTCATAGTTTATAGTTCCACATTTTTGTGTTATCTCTTCTAGTAAGAGTTCAAATTTAATTTTTTCCATCGATTCTATAGTCTAATGATGGGACCTTGCTTTGGATGAGGTTACCCATCATATTGGAGCGTAGGCTCATGCTAGTTTATTTCTACAACAAGAGCTTTCACCTAGGAATTTCGTGCTACTTTAGGTAAGCATAGTCTTAATATATCCGTTTCTTTTTATTTCTGAGAGCAATTCCATAAAATTTCTTATAATAGTAAATGTTTTTGTGCAGGATATATATGACTATATTCTTAGGACCAATCGAGATACTATTCAGCCCGACTATCTTTGGTAAGTATATTTAATAGTTTATAGGGTTTTACTCATTACTCATGCATTACACTAATCAATATTGTTTATAATATATATCTACATGTGGTAATTATGACTTTAAACACCATTGTGTTTACCTTAAAGAGGTATCTAGGCTTCCATTCCTTATTGGAGTAGGATATGGAACCACCTTTGAGATAATTCAACGTATAACAAAATTTTTGATAGTTACTTACAATTGTTATTATTGATGATTTCCTCTGTATGTACTTTTATTGGAAGTTTAATAAGATGATCCACATGGTCATAAGATTTTTTTTGTTATGTGTATCATTATTACACGTTCGATTGTTCTAGGAAAATTTCATATTTGTGTCTGAATACTATGTATTTGTTAATAATGGATTTTATAATTGTAGAATCGAACTAGTATTTTCGAGGTTATATCCAATGCCTCTGTTTATCTTAGATATCCTTTTTTTACAGGTGTTACCCTCATTATAGGTTAATAGGATTAATCTCTGAAAAATTATATTTTAACTCTATATAAACATTACACCATGATTTCCTTAATTATTATAACTCTGTATATTCATTATACCATGATTTCCTTAGTTATTTTAACTAGATGTTGTGGTTTATTCCAATAACTACTTGTATGACTTACCTGGACTTCTTGTAAACTTTCATTTTTATTTATGAGTTCTTCAGAGCCTAGAAGATCATATTTATAAAATTTTGCATTTAGGGTAATATATATTTTCAATTCCTAATGCATAGGTTGTGATTACTAGTAGTATTTACTTAATATTTTATTAACAAGAACAATTCAATTCTTGTATTTGCTATATTCATTCGCTACACTAACAATAGTGTTTAGGGTCTTAAACCCTGTTAGTTACAAATAAAATTACTCAAGTTTTTCTAGTACTTTAACTCTTGCACATGTATATATCACTATAATCTAAGAAATTATTTAAATATCAATTATTTTATATAAGTAGTCACATGATTTAATGCAGAAGCATGTAGAACAAAAGACAATGCATTAAAATAGGTGGTAAATTCCATTGAGATTATTTTGTTCCATGAAATAAAAAATTGTTCAATTTACTAACAAGGATTTATGCTTATGATTTCTTGTATACACTCACTGCCTCATTGGATTTCTTTCCATTTCCACCCTGATACCCTTCCGCTATCTATTAAATTTTTGGTCAGTGTGGATTTTGGTTTGCTTGCATTTAGTTTTCAAATTTCCCCCATTAACTTGAAACTGTTGATTAATCCAAACACAATGCCATTATCCTTGGAATTTATCCTGAAAACAAACTCCATTCGCACAGTAAATACATTTGGGTAATATGTTACCCTCAGTGTTTTTCCTTGCACACAACGTTGAATGTTCATAAATTTCTTAATTCCTTTCCACAGTTAAATCTTTTTCCCTTTTCCACTCAACACTTCACTCCCAGCCTACTGCAACATTGGTTCTACCCTTTTTTCTTATTTCCTTGGCCTTCACTTGTAATATATGTGCTTCCTTCCTCGAACCCTCTGTGATTATCTCGGAGGATCTTGGCAGCATTACCAGTAGAGCAATTCCATTGATTCTTTAATGGGTGATTCAAACTCCTTATACTCTCCCTTATATTAGACTTTGAATTGGGTAATAAATCGTTTAGCTCTACCTTTTCAATGACACTCGGACTGTCCGAACAAGCCATTGTATCCCATGGTCATCGTTCTTCTCACGCGAGGGAGCAATCCTTCCTACCATATGTGATCCAACCTACCACATTTATGGTTGGGATTGGGCCTATGTTATGTGGTCGATGTGTTTTTCATTGCACCCCATTCAGGGTTGGGTAATCATTCCTATCCAAGTCCAAGCAATGGTCTGAGAGTTCAGATCGGGGCGAAGTTTGGGCATTCCAGTGGATCAACTCAGTCACAGAAGCCACTCCATTTGCTAGGAAATCAACTACTTTTTTTTCTTCCCTTTTCACATGTGAGGGGATGATGGTGAGGCTGGGCTATAAAAGGGAGCCAAAATCCTCTAGGAGTCCAGAAAATCTCTGACTAGGGGAGACTTCGAGAGGGTGCTCTCCCTGAAGAAATTTGGTTATGAGCTGGATGATGATCTAGGAATCCCCCTATGCAATGATCGTGTTGATTTTGTGGTATGTTTCTATCTTGATTCCTCTTAGGAGGCTTCAGAGCTCAGCACTATTGTTTGGGTTGAAACCCATATAGCCTGCTGCAAAGTGGAGGATTTCTCCATCCGAGTTCTCGAGGACCGTTTGAAAGGCAGTCGGGCCCACATTTCCTTTTGATGTGCCATCAAAATTTATTTTGATGAATCGTATTGGTGGGGGGAACCATGTGCTTGGGCTGCTAGTTGACTGGTTGGCCACTGGGGTCTGGGTTGTGTCAGCCAGATTAGGTTTCCAATTTTGAAGGATACTCTATTCACCCATATTGCACTTTAAGTCCTCATGGGACCATTGCTCACTTTTTATTGTTTCCCGGAACAAATTTATGATTCTTTCCCAAGTTGAGGTGGGGGGTGAAGCATTCGATCTGAATATTATTTTGTTTCTTTCCTTCCATATTTCCCAAAGGGTGAAGCCTGGTAGGAGCTACTAGATGCGATCGAGAATTGGGTTTTGATAAGAGATAGAGTCCCAATTTTCTATAGTATTGATAATGTTGGTCCTGTTTCTGTTGGAGAAGCGCATTATTTGAGTCCCCAAATTGCAAATTGTCTGACTGTAGTGGCATTGGTTGAAAATGTGTTCCATCATTTCTTCCTATTCCTGACAGAGGGTGCAGATGAAGGGACCTATGAAACCTCATTTTTTGAGATTGTCCCAAGTGAGGATGCGGTTTTGGAAAGTGAGCCATGGGAGTATGGACACTTTAGGCCTAATTTTTGAGTTCCAGATCTTACCCCATATGCTCTCCTTGGCCTGATCCAGATCGTTCCCCTGCAAGTAGTATGCTTCTTTGACCGAAAAATTATCGGATGTTGAGTGCCCCCATCTGAGAATGTCCAGGTCCATTTCTCTTGGGAGGTTAAGTTCATAGAGTTCATTTTCCTAGGTGCTCCATGGCTAGTTCCTGTCAGGCGTTCTCGAAAGATCCTTAAACCATCTAAAGTTTTCAGGTTGCAGTGATTGACGTAGGGGGGTGAGTTCTTCAAGAGTTTCTAAAGGCGGTTGTTCTTGCCAAAATTCTGCCAGAACAATGCATGTTCCCCATCCCTGATTTCCTAGAACGCATGCTTTTGTATTAGTTGTCTGTCAAGCCAGGTCGTGTTCCATATATTGGATGCATGGATATGATAGTTGAATCTGATTAGGTTCTCTTCTCGGATGTCAGGTGCATATTTTTGTTTCCATATTTGTTCCCAGAGTTTTGTAGGGTGCTTGAGCTATCACCCCAACAATTTTTCCCTCATAAGTTGATTCACTTTCCCTGGGTCTCGAAGCCCTAGTCCACCCAAAGATTTAGGTTTTCATATCTTATCCCAACCAAATACAACCCACTTCTTATTAGGGTGGTGCCCATGCCATAAGAAGATGCACTAAATGTTCCTGATGCCTCGTATGACTGACTGTGGTGTTGCTAATGCAGTGAAAAGGTAGGTTGGTAAGGCTTGAAGAACAAACTTGAGGAGTACAAACCTAGCCGTGATATTGACAGGTCTGAAGATCCAGTTGTTGAGTCTATTAGAGATGGAGAGTAGCAAACTTTCCCAAAAGATGTTACACGTGGGAGCTCCTATGAGTGGGATGCCTAGATAATTTGATGGAAGGGAGCTCTTAGGTATACCCAAGAGGAAAGAGATATGGTTTTGGATGGCCATCAGGGTATTGAAAAAGTAGAGCTTAAATTTTTCAAGGTTTAGGACCATTCCTGAAGCATCAACAAAATCTGTGAGGATAGAATTGAGTTTAATGGATTCTCGAGCTGTCCGAGTGTTCAGGAGGAGGGTGTCATTGAAAATCTAGTTGTGTGAGGGGGTTGGTTGAATATTGTGCAAAGGGAGGCCTTTAAGGGAGCCTTCCAAAATAGAGGCTTTAAGGTAGTGTCCCAATCCTTCCGCCATTAAAATGAAGAGGAAAAGAGAGAGGGGGTCTCCTTGGAAGATTCCTCTGGTAGGGGAGAAGGGATAGGAGGGAATTCCATTGAATAAGATAGAGAAGAAGGCTGAAGAAGTGAGCCTCATGATATAATTTACCTAGAGGTTTTCGAAACTGAAAGCTTCTAGTAGGGAGCGCATGTACTACCAACTGATTCTGTCAAAATATTTGGAGAGATCGAGTTTGATGAGCACACCTGGGGTCTTTGTCGTCTTCAGTGAGTGGATAACCTCATGTGCAAGGATCAAGCTGTCCATGATTTTCCTACCTTCCATGTAACCCACTTTCTCTTTCGAGATGAAAGAAGGTAGAATTGGTTTGAGACGTGTGGCTATGACCTTAGTGATAATTTTGTAGATGACATTGCATAGGGAAATCGGTATGTACTGTTTGGGGTGCGTAACCCTCTCCTCCTTTGGGATGAGCATGAGGAAAGTAAAATTAAGGGATGATAGGACTTGACCAGATGTTCTATATTCCTCCACCACCTGCTAGACTTCTTCTCTGATCATTTCCCAACAATAATGAAAGAAGTTCGAAGTGAAGCCATCTAGACTGGGTGCTTTCCCTAGGGGCATTGCTTTGATAGCTAGATCGAATTCCTCTTGAGTGATGGGCCTCATTAGGGCTTCATTATGTTCCTGAGTTACTAGAGAGGGTATGTTCCTAGTGATTTTGTTGATTGTTGGCGCTCTGTCATCAATGGTTTATGTTAGGAGGTATTTGTATTAATTGGTTAGTTCCTCAGCAATTTTGTTGTGCTCCCTGATGGTATTACCCTGAGCATCCTCCAAATGAGTTATGATGTTTATGTATATACAATGCACCATTGATCTGTGAAATAATTTTGTGTTCTTCTCACCCTCTTTGAGCCATTGGAACCTAGATTTCTGATGTCATAGTGTTTCCTTCTTCTTTTTTCGTTCTTCCAATTCTACCTTAAGCTCCTCTTCTTCCTTCATTAGGTTCGTAGTTTTGATTCCTGAAATGAATGTCTTTTGCAGGGTTTATATTATGTTCTCAATTTCTTGCATTCTTAGATGGATATTCCCAAAGGTGGTTTTATTCCAAATCTTTAGATGTGTCTTGAAGTTTTTGAGTCACTACTGAAATTTGTACATGTAGGTGCCATGTTCTATTTCTACTTGATTCCACCAGGAAGTTGAGGAGTTGATGGTAGTCAGGGAGGAATAGCTAGAATTTCACAAATATGAAGGTTTTTAGTTTTGGCGTCGATCCTGTATCCAGATAGAGCGAGATGGGCCAGTGGTTCGAGCTTGATTTCAGTGGAATGTTGACCTCTATGGCAGGATCTTCCAACAATAGGGATTCTGATATGAGGAAGCGATCTAGTCGGAAAGCTACCTATTGATGTCCAAATTTGCGATTGGACCAGGTGAAAATACCATTCTTGGCCTCTATGTCTATTAGATTAAGTTGGTCTATGAGGGTTAGCAACTTACCGTTGTCATGTTTAAGTCATTTGGTGCCCCTAGTTTTCTCCTCCATCGAAAGGATCATATTGAAGTCACCGCCTAGAAGCCAGTTAAGCGAAATCATCAGTGATTTGATGGTATTGATTTGTTTGAAGAAGTTCTCTTTGTCTTGTGGGCTTTGAGGTCCATAACCATTTGTGATCTCGCATTCCTTGGTAGATCCTATGAATTTGAAGTGTGTCATGATCGTACCTGCAGTGGAGAAGGGATTATCTATGATAGTTGTTCTAGGGTTCCATAGGATCGCTAGTCCCCTTGCTGCACCATTGGAGTCAGTGTAGAAAGAGTCGCAACCTCTCCAACAATGTTGAAAGATGGTCTCTACTTCTGCTCCAACACATTTTGTCTCTTGCAACATGAGAACATCTGGATTCTCAACACGTATGCAGTCTCTAAGAGTCCTCTGCTTGGATCTTCCATTGAGTCCTCTAATGTTCCAAGTTATGATCTTCATCATGATTAGTGGGGAGGTGGATGGAGGTATCCCTATGAGAGTCGTTGAACCGAACCTAAGTTGAGAATGAAGTTCCCTACTTCCTTGATGAGTTGGTGGGTGGATTTACATCCTCATCTTTTATTTTCTTGTGGGGCACGTTTTGAGTCCATGGCTAGGTCTAATGATACACCTAGTCGTGAAGTGGAGCCTATGGTGGATTCTATGAACACTTTGTGAACCTTTCTGAGTTGTTCCACATGAATTGTGTGCATATCCTTCTAGTTGAGTGCCTCCTCCATTTTTTCAAAGTCTATGTCTTCCAGGTCGTACTCGTCTAACTGCATGAGAGTATCCCCATTTTCATTTGGATTGTCCCCTGGATGATCTTATTTTCCTTTGTCAGATTGATGCAAGGCTTGACATTTTTCTTTCTCCTGACTATTTATTTTGTGTGGATCTTGGAGCTCTTCTTCTCCTGGTAGCTGGTTAATAATGTCATAGGTGTTTTTGGTGGTTATTTTAGGAGTGTTTTCTTAATTATGCTTTCGAGGCGGGTTCCATTTCCAACCTGTGACTATGGTGAATCCATATTTTTTATTTCTCTCTCTATCTTTAGGGACCTCGGCATTCAGGGGGCAGTCTTAAAAGAGGTGGCCATGATCATGACATTTTTTTGCAGCGGAAAGGAATGTGCTCATAGTTTATTGTTTGGTTCCAGTCTTCATCCTGATACTCTAGGGTTACTGAGACTGGTAGAGATTTTGAGATGTCCATGTAGACACATATCCTGCCACAGGATGTGTATGTGGCTTCCGAATATTTGACATATCTTCCCACAGTATTTCCTATACCCATTAGTAATTCCTCCAGCCAAAACTCTTCTAGAAAGTAATAGAGGCCAATCCATACTACGTCCATTGTGAAGTCTTCCATTTCTAGGCTGAAGCAGTCTATCTAGAACTGAAGGAATAGCCCTGTTGAGTTGTAGAAGTATGTACCGTTGTCAAAGATTTTATCCTTGTCTTCCATATTGTAGAGGATAATCGTGAAGAACCTTTTCGAGCTGAGTTGAACTTAGTAGTCTCCCTTAGGGTCCACCAATATTTGATCCATCGCAATAGATATCATTCTAAAGGTCAAATCCCTAAGAAATTGCCTATTAGGGCATGCTCTCTCATAAACTGAGTGTGTTCCCCTACCCGCATTGAGCTTATGACATGTCTTGGAGGTTTTTTTTATTGGGGAATGCATTTTCTTGGTTCCCATCCATGAGATGCCTTTGGATGAGACGTACTTGGCTCCACATCCATTGCTTTTCCTAGTCCCTGCTCTTTGGTCAGGATTTGTTCTCTCATGTGTGGCGATGACTCAAAGGTGGGTCGTTTCGATCTTGTTCAAGTTCTAGCAATCATTGCTACGTTACTATACAATGGGTTCTCCGCCCCCCTCCCCCCCTTCTGGACTCATCCTTATCCTTCAGCTGCAGGATGTCTGGTCATACCAGCATGAACCATGCAACCATTGCATTTGCAGGAAGGCCAATGCATGCAGGGAATCGCTACAGAGTCGCTAGGGTTTTGTTGTGAGATAAGGAAAGAAGCTTAGGATTTATTTGTTATTGTTGAATGGTAAGGGAGGAACAAATTAATATCCGAGTATTACACAGAATTTAATAAATTTTTACCTCTTATCCCTTAATGATACGTTCAACAGTTGAATGTGAGAAACTGCAAGATTTCCCCCAAATCCCCCTCAGGTACAACCTTCAAAATCACCCTGAAATCCGAGCAATCGTCTTGGTGAATCCACCTGATACAATTTTGTGGGGGGAAATTAACTATGCCCCAGAATATCTTTGATTCTATGTGCATTTGAAGGGTTTCCAGCCCAGCTCTTTTAATTCTCTTTCCCAGCGTTTCATTTTGTTTCTACCCAAGTGGGTCCCCTTTAGTTTCGTTGATTCCCTTAATATTATTGTAGCTTACCTATCTACAGATGTCACTTAACAAGGCATTGTTAATAGCAAGTGTGAGGAAGTAAGGGAGGTAAATTGGATACAAATTCTAATGAGAAATTGTAGTTATGAGGGTTGAAGCCAAGGTTGGTCACGAGAAAATCAATATAATTTTGGTGTACATTAAAGATAGGTACCCATTGGTCACCCTTCTAATCTGATTGTGAATCTTAGAGATTTTTTCCTTCAGTTTGACTCCTAGTCGATGCAGGGTTCATCGACACCCTTTATACATTAATGAGGATTAATCTTATAATGAGAACATCAAAGTTAAATCAAATATCCTTGTTAATTATAAATTGTAGTATGTAAATTGTTAATAGGATAGGTGAATTTAAGAAATCTATTGTGCATTTAAGAATGATAGGTAAAGGGATACTGATAACTATTAAATATTGATGCAAAATTTCCTAGATAAAACATTGGATGGTACATACAAATGTATCCCCTTTAGTATGCTTATTTTTCCTCGACATCATTTGGCATGTTCTTTTCCATGCTTTAGGTTGAATCTCTAAGAATGATTTTTATGCAGTTGTTTACATTGCTTAAATATTGAGATTTGTATTTTGGGTTTAATTTAATGTAAAGGGGTGCTTGTTGTATACATTAGACACCTGGCGTGAAATAAATTTTACTATAATATCTGTCGATTTAACAATTATATTTGCGCCTGTGAATTTATTAATGGATGATCAATTAACCACTTTACTCGCACCTTGAATTATTAATGGATGATCAATTAACCACTTTAATTGTGCCTTTAAATTTATTATGAATGATGGATTAACAACCTTTACTAGCGCCATTAAAATGTTAATGTATGATGTTAGATAGTGGGATTCGCGCATGAATGGGAATTAATGTCGTAATGATGGTCTTAGATAATAACCTTCTTGCACAATGAAATTTCCATGTACTGCATAATGGTTTTAGTTATTTAATTTGTGTGTAATGAAAAAATGTTATGTATGAATGATAGTTTAGATGTTAGTTTTTAGTTTGTTTAGTTATATTGAATGACAATGTTAAACTCAGTTATCTCTTGCGCACTTTAAAATTTAAGGTTGAATGGGGTATCGTATAATTTTTAGAATTATCTGTTTGCACACGTTGGTAGGTCACTAATGATTGTTTGTTCGTTATTTATTTCTTGCGCCATGAAAAATGTATTGTAACGAATGATTGTTGATATTATAATTCTATTTCTCCATGGAAGTTATGATTACTTGTGTCGTCCTTCATTATGATTTCTTCAAGTTGAGTTAATGCGATTTTCATTGTTGACATTATTTTCCTAATGCAAAAAAAATGAATAATAATAATTACCTAATGTTTATCCCATTGTTGTCATAATGACAGGGTCGTTACATATGGTATTAGAGTGGGGTCGACCCACGACTTGGGAACATTACGCCCTCCTTTGCATCAAGACTTGTTTATAAAATTATCACTAATTAATTTGATTTGTATTCATGCAAGTAATCATGGTTAGAGAACGTCGTGAAAATAGACGACAGGGTGCTAAGGGAGGAGGTGTGATGCCTCTAGTAGCATCCATGCCTGAGGGGTATAATCCCCAAGGAGAAGAACAAGTTATCGAACAAGAACATATAGTTGTGGGAGATGTGGTTGGGTTGATGAGGTCCTTTAAGAGGATGTCAGAGGCCCTGATAAATTGTTTGGATATAGATGAGGCTAGGGCGTCGACACCTATTGAGGGTCCACCGTGCGTCCTATACGGTACTGGTAGCGTTCACCAAGAACTCGAGAAGGTCAAGTTTCCGGAGTTCTTTGGGGCCACGGATGATGCAGCCACTGAGGCATGGTTGGAGAATATAGAGATGTGCTTTGCACTTCATGACTATACCTCCAACATGAAGGTATGCATGGCGATCTTCAAGCTAAAGGGGAGAACTCTTCTATGGTGAAAGACTTTCATGCCACCACTGAACATGGTCGTCCAAGATCTGTCATGGGAACTTTTCAAGGAGTGGTTCTAAGAGAGGTGTCTGTCATAGGCATTCATTAAGCGTCATCTCAATGAGTTCAACGCCTTGTGGCAGGGTTTTCATACGGTGCCCGAGTATGAGGCCCGTTTCATGGAGTTTATTTAGTATGCTCCACATTTGAACATTGAGAAGCTTAAGGTAAACAAGTTCATGTTCGACCTTAATTTTAGCATTCATGCAAAAGTGAGGATTATGATGCCTCAAACGTTGCATGATGTTGTCCAGAAGGCCATCATAGATGAGGAGGATCTCATTAGTGGGAGTCAGAGAAGGACTCTAGTGAGACCGACAGGACAAGTGGCGTCCGATGTGCAGTAGCATCAGACACTAGCTAGACATACACCAGGGTATCAAGGCACTCCTAGAGGATCCACATTCACTACACCATGACAACCGACACCTTAGAAACAAACTCCCTAGAGAGGAACATAGCACTGGAAACAATGTCGACTGCAACAACAATAGTTTAGACCTGTTCAGCAGAACAAACCAGGGTTTCATGCCGGTGGGTCGTCAGCTTCTACTTCGGGGACCAGGAGTACTAGACTAAATACAAGATGCTAGACATGTGGAGAGCCACGTTACTAGCATGATTTCCCAGTTGAGAGGACCAGAGCATCCATATTAGCCAGACCCACTACCATAGGGGACTTGAGCAAGGCACATGGGATTCATGCAAGAGTGAATAACTACCAGGCCGAGCACCAGTCTACTGTGCTCGAGACATTAGGTACCATCGCTAACCATACCCTTAGTATTTTGATAGATCCAGATGCTACAAAGAGCTTTATTTCTGGTGGAGCACTAAAAATAATTAAGGTAAAGGCAGTCGAACATGACGATTTAGGTACGTAGAAATGGCTTTGGGAGCCTAATAGAAGGTTCAAGGAAAGGTTACAGGTTCTAGCCTTAACTTGGGATATTTTTTCATGAAGGCCAAATTGTACGCCATGATATTAGGATCTTATGACGTCGTGATCAGTATGGACTAGTTGGAATCGCATGAGGCGATACTCAACTATAAGACAAAATGGTTGAGTTTGGTCGATGATGAGAGAGAGAGACATGTAATTGTAGGAAGGAACCCGGGGGATTCCCTAAGGTTAATCTCTTCCCTACAGCTATAGAAGAGCGTGTGCAAGGGATGTAGGATTTATTTGATCCTTGCGTTGAACAAAAAGGGAGTGGCGAAAGGACTAGAAAACTTTTTGGTAGTACAAGAATTTGTGGACGTCTTCCTAGAGGAGTTACCATGGTTGATGCCTAAGAGGGAATTGGAATTTACCATCGACCTAAAACTAGGAATAGAACCAATAGAAATAACGTATTATCAGATGTCGGCCCCTGAGTTATAGGAGTTGAAAAGAAAAATGAAGTAGTTGTTGGACCTAGGACTTATATGTCCAATTGTATCACCATGGGGTGCTCCTGTTATTTTCATGTAGAAGAAGCATGGGTTGTGGAGACTCTGCATTGACTACCATCAATTTAACAAGGCAATGATCAAGAACCAGTATCCATTTCCAAGGATTGACGATCTGTTTGATCAGATGAAGGGCGTGATGGTGTTCTCAAAGATCGACTTGAGATCAGGGTATCACCAATTATGGATCAAGGAGAAAGAAATTTCTAATACTACATTTAAGACGAGGTTTGGGCACCACGAGTTTACTATTTTACCATTTGGACTGACAAATTCCCCTGGGGTATTCATGAGCTTGATGAATGGACTGTTCTGAGAATACTTGGACAAGTTTGTTTAAGTATTCATTGAACATATTTTGATATATTCTCGGATGATGGAAGAACATTATGAACACTTTCTCTTGGTACTATTGTGTCTACGAGAGAACAAATTGTTTGGGAAGCTATTAAAATTCTCATTTTATCAATCGAAGATTCATTACTTAGGCCATGTCATCTCTGACGAAGGTATCTCTGTGGATCCAATGAAGGTAGAAACTATCATGGAATGGCATGTGCCAACAAACCTCTGAGAGGTGTGTAGCTTCATGGGTTTAGCGGGATATTATTGACGGTTCATCGAGGTTTTTTCAAAGATAGAAAATATGATTACGGAATTGTAGAAGAAAAACAAGAAGTTTGTATGGACCAATAAATGTGTGGAAGAATTTTGAAGGCTGAAGGGGTTGTTGAAGACAATGTCGATACTCAAAATCCCTGATATGGATGAGGACTTCTTGGTATGCACTGATGCATCCATAGAAGGCTTAGGCGGAGTCTTGATGCAAGATGATTGAGTGATCGCTTACATTTCGATAAAGTTAAGAAGGAATGAGGAGAACTATGCGACATAAGATTTGGAGTTGTCAGCCATTGTGTATTCCTTGAGATTTTAGAGACACTACTTGATTGGACAAAAATTTGAACTAAAAATGAGCCACTGTGGTTTACAACACATTTTTACGCAAAGCGACTTGAACGCGTGACAAATGCGTTGGTTGAAACTGCCTAGCGAGTACGATTTCAAGATTACCTATATAAAAGGAACAATGAAAAGACTAGCTGATGCAGTGAGTCAGAGACCATGCATAATTTCGTCGATACCTCTTCAGATGAGTTTATGTGAAAATATTCTAACTTTACAGTGTGATGATGAATGGTATAAGGAGGTTAAGAAATTTATTGGAAAAAACACCATGATGGTACCAAAATTTGAGGGATTTACTGTGGACAACGATGGATTAATGAGATATAATAAACATATTTACTTACCTCCCAACGATGAGTTGAGAATTTTGATCTTAAAGAAATCTCATAGAGAAGTGTACATGGATCATCTAGGAGTCACGAAGATGAGGGCCGAACTTAAACCCTTATTCTTCTAGAAAGGAATGAAGGTGGACATAGTCAATATGTGGCATGATGTATAGAATGTCAGCAAGTGAAGGATGAACATAGAGATTTGGAAGGATTACTACAGAAACACGCTATTCAAGAATCAAAATGGGGGGTCATTTCGATGGATTTCATTGTTGGATTTCTACTGACGGCAAGGAGGCACGACTCGATTTTGTGGTAGTTGACACTCTAACGAGGAGTGCTCATTTTATCCATGTGTGTATGATGCATAAGTAACCTGACATAGATAGAGTTTTCATCAGCAATATTGTGAGGCTGCATGGTGTGCCTAAGGATCATATTCGATCGAGGATCGGTGTTTACAGGACAATTTTCGACTAGTTTCCAAGAGGCCTTGGGAACCCAACTTAACTTTAGTACCACATATCACCTAGAGACATACGGGCAGAATGAAAGAAGAACCAAATCTTGGAGGACATGTTTCGTATGTATGTTATGGACCAACATAAGCATTGGGAAGAGTTCTTTCCACTGGTATAATTTTCATACAACAACAGTTATCAAAGCACCATTAAGATGGCGCCATTCGAGTTTCTTTATGGGTGACTATGTAAGACGCCTTTGAATTGGGATCGACTTGAGGATAGGGTCATGATAGGACCATAATCGATCCAAGAAATGGAATATCAAATGAAAACAATAAGACAAAGGATCAAGGAAGCGAAATATCAACATAAGAGTTATGTCGATGTGCATCGTGTCGACCATAGTTATGAAGTTGGTGATCGAGTCTTCTTGCGGGTGAAACCACACAAGAGTTAGATCAAGTTTGGAAAGGGTGTTAAACTCTCTCCTTGGTTAGTGGAACCTTTCGAGGTTGTGGAAAGGAAGGGACCCATGGCCTATCGACTAGCCTTGCCTAGTTCTTTGAGGTATATGCACAATCTGATCCTACACATGTGATTTAAATGAGTTCCTTACATGTATCAGATGAGGGTGCACTAATTGCGGGGCCAATCCACATTTTGGACCATTGCATTCGACAACCATGGCATTGAATAGGTCAAGGTCCATTGGGACAATTATAGTTCGCACTCAGCTACCTGGGAGGACGCATATGATATGCATCAGTAGTTTCCATATTTTTTGATAGCTAGACATATAGATATTGTGAGATACTTTATTTCTACACTTATATACTGTGAAACTTCACGATGAAGTTTAAACCAAGAGGGGGTGTATGTAACATCCTACTCTTGCGCACACTTTATTGGACTTATTCTTTGAGGACACCTGTGTGCGAGTGATCTGGTTCATTATATGATTGACTGTTTGACTTATGGATTTTGATGATGTGATGATATGTATTTTATTATATTTTTATCAATAGGTGTTGTTGAATGGTTTTTTCTGAGTGTGCAGGACTCTGGATCGATTGAGGATGCTGATGGAATCAATGGACCTCCTTGGAATCTGGATCGAGTCAAGGAGTGGAATGTTAAGGTTTGAGTGTTTTTTATATTGCATATGTGACATATGACTGGTATATTACGATGTTGATCTTGGATCCTTGACATGTTTCGTTGATGGATGCAGGCTATCGATAGCTCGCAAGCTAGACTCACATTTGGAGTAAAGGGGTCACACATGACAACCAGAGATATCCAGGGAGAGGTGTGCCAACAACTTTTCCACAACCTACTAGCACTCTCGTTGTGGCTCGAACTGTAAGTTAATGATTACATAGTTCGAGAGAACCATGATGTCGTGAGAGAAGACTATGATAGTCGCTCACAATGATTCTAAGGGGCGCTCAATAAGGCAGGGTATTTATTCCTCAGAGGCCCTTAGTCTCCCACAAGGTCACCTCACAAATTATTGACTTCAAGCATTTGACGTATACCAAAATCAGCCAAAATACGAGTGGAACCCTTGGAGCATGTAGTGTTTCTTGAAGGGCATGTTGCATAAATGAAACATGAATGTAGGCGAGTGGCACCCTTGGAGCATGTAGTGTGTCTTGAAGGGCATGTCGCATAAATGAAACATGAATGTAGGCGAGTGGCACCCTTGGAGCATGTAGTGCATCTTGAAGCGAACATCATGGTTTTAACACTGGTTATTCAATGAACCTAGGTACCGATAAAACAATATCACATTTTGACTGCGTCAGCCTTAAAATAAATGTTGCATGAGTAAAGTTTAAAAAAATTATAAAATTTCCCTTAAAAACAATTTTGCTGAGCCTAGTGAATTTAAAGCATGGGTCGAAGTAGGACATGAGAACTAAAAACTAATTAAGTAAGTAATACAGGGGGATGAAGAAAATGGGGTAAAAAAATAATCTTAAAAAATAATTTAAAAATTTAATGGAGGATTACATTATTTAAAAGATTAATTGTTTTTTATGTGCAAACTTGTTAAATTCGAACTTAGAAAAAAAGGGGAAACTTAATTACAAAAGGAATGTGGAACATAGGAGGGAATCTAGTCTAGAAAACTTCCATTTTCGAACTCAACTAAGATTTAAGAAAGGCGTCAATCATTAAGGGAATGTAAGGGAATAAAGGGACATCGAGGAGCATTGTTAGGAACGCTTTTAGGTGGGTGAGGGAAATTGGTAATTTAATATAATTAATTAAGTGAATTTATGGTGCAACTAAGAGATCGGGTGAAAAGTGTACAAGGGAGGATTTTCCTAATAATAATTTAATAAAAAGAATTAAATGTGCATTTTGACAACTAGTCATTAAGAGAACTCTAAAAAAATGGCGGAGAAGGGGAATGGATCACGTCTGGTATGTGTAAGGTTATGCTTCTGGATTTTACTCTTGACTGATTTTTCTTGTGGGAGTTGAGATACCTAGGTCAGATAGAGAGTGGTAGCTTGACCTTGCGAGGCAAGTTGGGAGCTATCTTTCTTTGGTTTGTGTGCGTGGCCCCCTTGCGGCTCGGGGGCTCAGGGGGAAGAAGAGTACCCCTAGCAATTGTTGGGAGGCACTAGTGAGATCCCAGTGGTTAGAAAGAAGGAGTTGGACAAAGCGCAAGAAAGGGACAACGACTTCAGTTACTTTGCCTTCGGTTATGATATGCATGTGTAAATTTGCATGGTAGATTAGTTAAAATTTTCCTATACATGAATATCGATTTGATGAATATTGTAATGTATTTATGGCACAGTAGTTGGTAAATTCCATTGAGATTGTTCAGTTCCATGAAATAAAAAATTGTTCAATTTACTAAGAAGGATTTATGGGTATGATTTCTTGTATACACTCATTTCCTCACTATAGTTGTTTTTGTTTCCACCATGATACCTTTCCGCTATCTATTAAATTTTTGGTCTCTGTGGATTTTGGTTTGCTTTCATTTTCTTTTTGAATTCCCCTCATTAACTTGAAACTGTTGATTAATCCAAATGCACTTCCATTATCCTTGGCATTTCTCCGGACAACAAACTCCATTCGCACAGTAAATACATTCGGGTAATACTTTACCCTCAACGTTTTTATTCGCACATAGCATTGAATGTATAGAAAATTCTTCCTTGCTTTCCACAGTGAAATGTTTTTCCCTTTTCCACTCAGAACTTCACTCCCTACCAAGCGCAACGTTGGCTCTGCCCCTTTTTCTTTATTTCCTTGGCCTTCACTTGCAATATCTGTGCCTCCTTCCACAAACCCTCTGCGATTATCCCAGATGATCTTGGCAGAATTACCAATAGATAAATTCCATTGATTCTTCGATGGGCGATTTGAACTCCTTATACTCTCCCTTCTTTTAGACTTCGAATTGGGTAATAAATTGTTTAGCTCAGCCTTTTTAATGGATACTCAGACTGGAAGAACAAGTCGTTGTAATGAGGACCCCAAAACTTGTTGAGTTTGTCCCTTTCAAGAGACTGAACTTGTACAAAGTGTCATGTGGCGAATATTTTAGATGCTCTTCTAAAATCCTTAACTGAAACAAAATGTTTTGTAGTCTACTCAATACAACTAGTG
>ML805054.1:68892-89843 GCA_009831015.1 Picea engelmannii | reverse complement strand
TAGTCATAATTTTCTTCGGATCAACCTTGATTCCTTCATCTGAGACAACATGTCCCAAAAATACTATTTATTTTTGTCCAAATCTTCATTTAGATTTGTTAGCCTACAAATTATTCTCTTGAAGGATTTTCTTATATTTTCTTTATGTGTTTGATGTGTGAGTTGCATTTCTTTCTATAAACAAGGATATCATCAAATAAGAAAAGTAAAAATTTCCGTAGGTACGGATGAAACAAATAATTCATTACTAATTGGAAGGTAGAAGGAGCATTGGATATGATGAAAGGCATGACTCGGAATTCATACAACCCTTCATGGGTACATAAAGAAGTTTTGGGAATGTACTCCTCTCGAATTCTTATTTGGTAATAACTTACTTCAGGTCCAGTTTGGAGAAATATTTAGTGCCATGGACATCGTCTAAACTCATCCACAATTGGAATTGGAAATTTATCCTTTATCGTATTTTTTTTTAATGCTCGCTAATCAATACAGAGTCTATATGATACATCATTTTTACTAACAAGTATGAACGAAGCTAAGAAAGGACTCTTGCTTAATTTAATAACACTATAGTCTAATAATTCTTGAACTAAGTGCTCAATTTTTGTCTTGTGTTGCTGGGATTATCTATAGTATTTTTTCCTAATTGGTCAGGAACTGGTGATTAATTCTATGATGTAATATAGAATGAGGTGGAGGAAGACAATGAGGAAGTTCCTAAAAAATGGTATTATATTTTCAAAATGTTTTGTCCAATTTCTTGGTATCATCATTTTTGTCATCCTTAGTAGTACCCTCTATTGCATAGCAATGTAAGAAATAATCACGGGCTCCCTTTTTAATCATTTTTTTCCATTCTATTAGACGAGACTATTTGTGGGCGAGGACAGTTAATTCCATGTAATTTGTACTTTTTACCATTTTGATAAAACCTTATAAATTTCTCTTGTAAGTTTAATCCAACAGTACCAAGTGTGGCTAGCCATTGGGCCCCCAAGACAATATCTTACCCTATGATTTATATAGAATACATAGCATATTTTAATTTGTATTCAATCATGGATATTTCTACCTTGTGGAATTTCCCATCACATGACGCGGTCCTATTTCCCAAGATAGAGACTTGAAATTCGAAGGTAGGATGAATGAATATGACCACTTTCCTTCATATATTTGTATCTATAAAGTTATGTGAACTGTCACTATCGATGAGAATTATTTCTTTAGTTTTCTTAACATATTGATAAACTTTCAGAATTTGGGGCTGAGAAATACCCATCATTGTAGCAACAAGAGTGTCAGATTTACATTTTGATTCCATAACTCATGGATATTTTGTGAGTATTAATTATTTGTTTCTTCATTGAATGAATATGTGTCCCTTGTTTCTTTGTCCTTGTCACTGTTACTCATGGCATGATTTCCAATTAGGTGTGATACATTTAAAACATTAGTCCCTAACCTTATATTGTCTCATGTCTGGTGGAGGTGTCCTTTTGTGAGGGGGAATGTATTTGGGGCTATATTCTTTGAGTGACTACCATGCTATATTTTGATAAACTTTAAGTTTCTTTTCAACAATTTTAGCTTTCTAGCGATCTTGCTTGGTATTCTTAATGTCAAGTAATTCGACCTCATTAAGGATTTTTTCTTCAATTCTGATAATGTTATTTGAAGTAGTCAATTTTCTGATATATTAGGGACACGAGTAGATAAGACATGTACATCCTGGAAAAAATATTTCATTGTATGAGACTATTGTAATTGGGTGAGTTTAACAAAAACCCATTTTTCTTCTGTGTCAAGAAAATGTAGGAAGAAGTTCTTTTTTAATATAACCCAGTCTCTTGCTAGAGATTTGAATTTTTCTCTCCACCATAGGAATCATTCATACGCACATTACTTTACATGTATATATGCGACATTAATTTTTCATTCATCATCAAAAATATGGTAATACTTGAAGTACTACTCGATTTTATTTACCCATGTTGTTGCCTCTCTTGCATCCGATCCATCAAATTCTTGAACAATAATCTTCACCTTGGGCATGCCATTATTAAACATTTCCATGTTAGGAAAGTAATGTGATTTGTGAGGCCCCCACTGTGAACATGAGTTACATTAGATTCTACTCTCATTTGTGATTTATTAGATCTCTAATCTCATGTCATCATAGTTTTTGTTGCATTCCACTATTTCTTTATTTAGTTTCCACTTTTTTCATTGAATGAAGTACTTACTTGATTTATAAGGCCTGCTAAAAACTCTTTAGAGTTTTCTCCTAGCTCCAGCGTGGATGCAGTGGTGATGTTGAGGTTGATGAAAGAAGAATATGTATTAAATATTATTATGCTTAATATTTAATATTTTAATATTAAATATATATTAGGGTTTGGAAGGGAGATGAAAAAAGAAGGAATGAGGGAATGGTACGAGATTATGAGGAATATGATGGGGGAATTATGAAGGGGGAAATGAAGCACAAGATAGAGGAAGTAAAATGTGGTAATTATGTAGGGGAATGAAGAATGGGTGGAGTGGTTGATAGAGGTCATGAGAGGATGGTGGATGCATGATGTGGTAGGGGAGGATGCACCAACTCTGATACCAACTGAAATGATGAAAACTTAATACAATAGTAAATGTGTTTAATAAAATATAATATTTTATATTTGATCATAAATTTAGTATACAAAATGTTTATATATACATGTAATTGGGTTAATTCATTTATCTTTATGAAAAAGAGCATGACTTTATGTTTTAATTAATTTTAAACGTGATATATAAAAAATATATATTACATGATTTATTTTCTTAGGCCTTATATGCATCTTCAAATAGTTAGATACTTGATTTTGGTGCATCACACCACATGAATCATTCTCAAGAGTTGTTTCCTTCCACATATGAATGTATCATTTCACATATTGCAGTTGGAGACTTTACACAACTGGATGTTTTAGGATCTGACACTAAACAGTTAGATAAAAGGCACATTAATGATGTTGTTTTTTTTCTTGACATCTTTGCAAATATACTCTCTACATATCAGATCTATCATTTTGGTAATGGGAAAACAATAGATTTTTCTCATGATGCTGTAGTCATTCGAGAACTACAAAATCCGAACATTGTAGTTGCATATGGAAAAGTTGATCATAGTTCTCAATTGTACAAGTTTGTTTCCTTTAATTCTCCCTTGTGTCCCTCTTTCATTACACATGTTGATTCTTTGAGTAGGCTTTGGCATGAAATATTTGGACATCTAAACTACAAATATTTGCAACAGTTGAGAACACAAAATTTGGTGCTTGGTCTTCCTAATTTTTCTTGTAATGATGGATTTTTTCTAGGTTTTGTACTTGGTAAACAACATCAATATCATTTTCCTAAAGGAAAGGCATTATATGATACAACACCTCTTGAGTTGATACATAGTGATCTCATGTCATTTCCAACTCACTTATTTTCATGGGCTAAGTATGCACTCACTTTCATTGATGAATTCTCACGTCACTCTTGGGTGTACTTTATTAAATACAATAGTGTATTCTTTGATACTTTTAAATCCTTCAAGGATTTTGTTAAGAAGAGGTCCTCTCTTCCTATCAAGAAACTATGCATAGATAATGGGGGGGAGTATGTCAATCAGACATTAAAGAATTTTTGTAGAGAACATGGCATTCAAAATCAACACTTTGTTCCATGCACCCCTCATCAAAATGGCATTGCTAAAAGAAAGAACCATAAATTGAAAGAGATGGAAAACTGTATGATTGAGTCCAATAACATGGCACCTTTTTTTTGCGCTAAAGCAGTGAATTGTGCCAACTACATTTAGAATTGAATGCCTCAAAAGTCAGTTTTGCATATGAATCTAGAGTAATATTAGACCCATGTTAAGCCCAATGTCTCTCTTTTTAGATTATTTGGAAATCCAACATGGGCCTTAATCTAGTTGAAAAATGCAAAGTTATGGAGAAGAATATCCAACCACTCATATTTTTTAGTTACTATGAATATATGAAGGCATATAGGTTATTTGATCCTATTTCTAAAGAAGTCTTCTTTCGGAAATCCATTTGTTTTGATGAGGGGTTCAACCCCACATCACCTCCTTCTCTACCCTCAATTTATCATATTAACAATGGTGTATATCATGTGGAAAAATTTTCCTTCGTAGAAGAAGAAGAGGATGAACATTTTGGAGATGAACATCAGTTAGTAGAAAAATTTTCACCTGCACCGACAGAGAATGACCAGCTTAAACAAAGACAACTTGATCATGAACCACATCTAAAAAGCATATTTCATGAGAGAAACAAGCCTTACAGGTATGGCTATGAGCCCAGTGATTTCATCTATTAAACCTATGTCTCTCGCCATATTCAGTCACAAACAACTCATGTTTCATTTTTTAGTCATGCCATTTCAAATGAACCCCAACAATTTTCTTAAGTTGTTTGGATACCTAAATACGATGCTTCCATGACATAGGATTATTCTTCCTTGATGAAGAATCACATATGTGATCTTGTTCCTCTTTCTAAGGGACAAAATCTAGTTTGTTGGCAATGGCTCTATAGGACCAAATATGCAACAAATCGATCTGTTGACAACTATAAGGCACATCTTCTAGCGAGGGGATTTTCATAGGTTGAATGGATACATTACTCTGTGACATTTTCCCATGTTGACAAGATGAATTCCACATGTCTTGTGCTTTCTCATACTACTTCCCAAGCAGGTGAGTATACCAGATGGATGTGCAGAGTGTATTTTTGCACGGTGATTTAGATGAGGAAATCTACATGGAACAACCTCCTCGTTTTGTGCATGATTCTTCTCTTGTTTGCAGGCTTCAACATTCATTGTATGGTCTTAAACAAGTTCCTCGAGCTTGGTGTGAGAAGATGGATAATTTTTTGATTTATTCAAGGTTCAATCAAAAGATGGATAATTTTATGATTTCTTCATGGTTCAATCATTTCCGTTCTGATCCTATTACACAAGAGGAAAGACAATGATCTCTTGATTCTAGTTTTGTATGTGGGTGATTTAATTCTCAGGGGGAGTTCTTCATCTATGATTCAAAGTGTTCAAAAAGTATTGGTGGGATAGTTTTATATGACATATCTAGTACCTCTACATTATTTTCTTACTCTACAGTTTCTTCCGTCTTCAGAAGGGATCTTCATTTTCCAACAAAAATACATGCGCAAGTGATTTAATTTAACACTTTGGCATGGTTGATTGCAAGATTTCCCCTACTCCATTTCATTAAAGAGTTACCCTTACTTCCAATTTCTCTTCACCATAGGTTAATCCTTCATTGTATCAACAATTAGTTAGGAATCTATTTTATTTGACTCAGACACATATGGACATTTGTTTTGTAGTAGGTCTTGTCTCTTGATTCTCTCAAGAATCTCATGAGAGTCATGAGAGTCACTGACATTCTGAGGTACATTCAGGGAATTACCAATTTTGTCATTTAGTATAACTCACGTGTTTATTGTCTTATGGGCTTCATTAACTCTAATTGGGATGGTTAATATGGATATTGAAAGTCTACATTTGGCTTTGTCTAGCTCCACTCCAATTGATTGGTCTTGCAAGAAGAAGTCATCAATTACATTATCCTCTACATGAGCTAAGTATCGCATTGTATTTCTTTCTAGTGAGGAGGTTCTTTGGCTTCGACATCTAATGGAAGAGTTTGGCATTGAAGAGGATCATCCCACCACTCTTTGGTCTAACAATCAGAGTTCCATATACATTTATCGCAACCCAGTGGAACATCAAAGGACAAAACACATTGAGATTCACATGCACTTCATTAGACGACTCATGGATGTTCTCAACTTGAAGTATTTTCATATTGATGACAAATTTGACGACCTCTTCACTAATGCCTTGGCATCACCTCGTTTTCTTCATTTAAGATCAATTCTTGGGGTGAAGGACATAAGTTGTCTGTGGGAGGTCATATTGAGTCCTCCTACCTTTACTTTCTACATATGTTTTTTTTCTTTGTTTTCTCTCTTAAGGGGTGGATTTTTTTTCCTACGGAGTTTTCTCTTTTTCTCCACTTATGAGAGTTTGTATTTGGATACCTTAGAAAGCCTAGTAGGCAGGAGCCATTTTTGAGCTTTAATGTTTTTTTTACTTCCCTAAGTTTCACTTATGAGGGGTGTTCATATACAAACACATGTGACTAAGTTTACTTAGGTCAAATCACTGCATTATGTGAATTTCCCAACCACCTATTTACTACAATATGTGAACTTCCCAACTACCTATTTACTACAATATGTGAACTTCCCAACTACCTATATTGAATGTTGCCTCCTCTCAACCTATAATAAATAGATTTGATAGATCACTCTATGTTGTATAAGATTTTTGGCTTTAGGAGCTCTTCCTTGTGATTACACACTGTAACATCCTGCTCTGGCGCACTGAGGAAACTTATTCTTTGAGGACACTTTCTCGCAAGTGATACGGATTATTATTCTATTAAAACCTTTTGATTTTGATTATGAGGCGTTATGGGATGATGACTTGTTGTTTATCTCCACCTCGACATAGACAGGAGCTATTGACTCGGTTTTACTGAGTGTATAGGATTATGGACCTAGAGGATGTCGAGGCATCGATGGAACCCCTTGGACTCCGGATCGAGTCAAGGAGTGTACCATTGGGGTTTGATTATTTTTGCTATGATATTAGCACATCTGATTAGATGATATGATATGGATATATTCTAACATGATTTGTTGATGACGCAGGCTAACGATAGCTTGTCAACCAGACTCACATATGGAGTAAAGAGGTCACGCACGCCAACCAAAGATGTTGAGGGAGAGGTGTGGATAGAAGACTTATCACAGCCTACTAGCACTCTTATTATGGCTCGAACTATAGGTTAACGATTACCTAGTTCGAGAGGACCCATGATGTCATGAGGACAGACTGCGATAGTCGCTCACGATGATTCTAAGGGGCGTGCAATAAGGCAGGGGCCTTATTCCATAGAGGCCCTTAGTCCCCCACAAGTTCACCTGGCGGAGTGTTGACTCCAGGGGTTATTGATGTCTACCAAGTGAGTCAAGAGGCAAGCGACACCCTTGGAGAACATAGTGCGTCCTGAAGGGCATGTCGCGCAAGGGAACATATGAGGCGACTGGCACCCTTGGAGCACCTAGTGTGTCCTGAAGGGCACGTCGTGTTGTTGGTGTTAGAGGAATGAACCTAGATGGCCTTAGGACTAATAACGGGTTAAGTAGTTTTTAAAACAATTTCCCTAAATAAATGTCGACCAGTACAAATTTAAGGTCTAAGTCTAAATTACGCTAGTGGTAAAATTTAGTCTACCTTTTTAAAAAATAATAATAATAATATATATATATATATATATATATATATAAAATAATAGTAATTAAAATAAAAACAACTTAAATAATAATTATGATCTTTGTAAAATCTTGTAACACGAAGGGAGGAAGAAATTTAAATTATTCATAAAAAAAAAATCAGTTGGAATTAAATTTTTTATCTTTTTGATAATTTAAAAATACTAATTAAATGATAAAAGGGAGAAAGGGTTAAAATTCAACACTTGCCTTTTTGAGTTCTAATTAAAAAGGGGAAAGAGGGAAAATCTAAAATTTTAGGAAACTAGAAAAAGAGATAACCATTAAAAGGGAAAAGGGGAACTTAAGGGAAAAAACAGAAGGTCAAACCTAGTAAAGAAACCACCATTTAAGAGCTTTCTAATTTAAACTGAACAAGCAATTTAATAAAAAAGGAATGTTATTAAAACCTGTAAGAGATTTTGGGGACACCTAGGAGTGATTCTAGGAGTAAATCTAGGTGGGTGAGGGAAATAAAGATAATTAATTAATTAAATAAGTTAACTGATGAGGAAGGAAGGGGATGGGTGACACTTGTACGAAGAGGATTTTTTAGGAAATTAATTATAAAAACTTAACTAAAAGAGAATTTCTGGAAAGTAAGGAACCATGAAACTCTATATAATGAAGGGAGGTGATGGAGGTTAGAGGATATTTTGTTTGCGTAACGTTACACTATAGAAATATCTACTTGACTGATTTACTTGTGGGAGTTGGGATACCCAGCTCGGAGAGGAGTGGTAGCTCGGCCTTGCAAGGTGAGTTGGGAACTAATCAAAATCTCTGGATAGTGTGTGTGGCCCCTTTGCAACTCAAGGGGATAAGGGGGAAGAAGAGTACCCCTACCATTGGCTGAGAGGTATCGGTGAAGTCTCGTTGGTCGGTAAGTAGGAGTTACTCGGAGCGCGCGAACATCATTCAGAGTGGGCGATCAGGCATCGGTACACTCTCTTCATTTTTTATGCTAGAATGTATTAGGGCTTATCCTTGGATCTGCTTATTAAATGGTGAAGTAAACTGATTTTTTTTTTTAAATTAAAGACTGAAACTGCTTTTAGCCTAGCTCGATGGTTGTTATCTTCCATGGCCTCCATTTTCCCTCCTGTCCTGACCACCTGGTTGTGATTGATTGTGTCCTCCGTGGTTTCTTAGCTTCCGTCCCTAGCTCATCAGTCCTCGTCTGAGCAGTCGGCCAGGAGCTTGATCTACGATCGTTGTCTTAGTGTTAAAATACCTATGGATCTCAATGCCCTACTTTTCTGTGCAAGGATGATGAAGCGAAGGGTGAACCTATCAATCGTCTACCTCTGTTGTTGTCCTTGTCTGATGGTTCAACCTGCGCCTTCCAGTACGACCTCTGTGTATGGATATCTTACTTCCTTGTTGTTTATTTTCCGTGCCTTAACTGATAGAATCCCTGCGGTCCTTTCGATGAGTTATCCTTATGGCCCTAGCATTCTCTTACTATTATTAGCATTTTTATATTGTTATCCTGAGATGTAAAAAGTGTTTAACTTCAAAATGTGTGTTTTGTTTCTTGTTGGATTGACTTGTTTCTATTACTTCTGGGATTGTAGTTATTTAACAGATGTAAAAATATTAACGCTTTAGTGATTGTAATTATGTGATAGATGTAAATTATTAACCCTGCATTTTATGTATTGATGGAGAATTTAAACTCTGCGTTTTTATGCGCGATTGGATAAAATATTAACCATGCGTTTATGTATTGATGGAAAATTTTAACTCTACGTCTTACTTAAAGTTTACCCTTGTCCCCTCAATGATTGACTTGTTGTTGCGTTTCGATGAGGACTACTTTCTCAGTTTGTTTCTCCTTTTTGCTCAACATTTTTTTTCTTACATGGATTCCATGCGATTATATTTCCTTATCTGCATTTTTCCCAGGGATAATTCCCAACTTCCTTCATCTAAAATTTGTTTTCCTGAGATTCTTAAATACCACTGTGAAATTTTTGTTCTCTCTGTTGTATGATTTTTCTTGTCATAGTTCATTTTCCCACTCCAGTTTCAAGAGGGATCAGGCTCTGCGCCTTCCCTTGACCCCATGATTTTGGGACTGCCCACGAATGCTGAAAGTGGGGGCGAATCTAGACAAGATTCAACAGATGGTTTTTGTTAAGTTGGGAATTTTGTGTTATAACTTTCTGTTGAATGTCATCTATGCCATATGAGCTTGTCTCGCAGCTATAACAGATAGCTTTAGGTTGCGATAGCATTACTATTTTGAGCGAGCATGCATCCTTTATGAATTTAAGGACAGATTTGGTAGACACTGCATCGTTCCTCACATCCATCTTCTTCACGAAATTTGGGGTAAGTCTTCCATAAGAACCTGGGCCTTCTATCTTGTTGTTCCACGTGACCACAAATGGAACCCTGGTGCTACGTTTTTCCCCCTTGTCTTCTGCAAAGAACTCCTATAGCGGTTGGACTGAGCGCTCGCCCTGGGAACTGTGTTCTCAGTACCCCTTGGAAGGTCATGAGTTTAGCACTTGTGAATTCACGATCCACCTGCCTTGTAACTCCTTCGCTCAAGCCATGCACCTTCAATGATTTGTGAGACGTCCTGGTGTGGGCTGAATTTTTTTTTAAATGACCAAATTTTACTAAATGACAGTTGTAATAGCAGTAAATTATTAATGATAGTTGAAATGGCAGAATTTACTAAAGGACAGTTTGAAATGGCAATAATTTATTAAATGGGAGTTGAAATGGTAGTTGAATTGATTGTTGGAAATTGTAGTAATTTATTAAATAGCAGTTATTGCAATGGCAGTAAGATTATTAAATGATGGTTGTTTGAATGGGCGGTGAATTTAATGACAGTAAAATTTATGTTGGGAGGGCATTTGTTAATTAAGACAACATTGATTTAGTCTTTACATTGACAGACCATGAAATTTACGCGGTAGATTTATAGATTGGATATTTTATATATTTACTTCATATATTTTTAGCATCTTGTTGTCGTCTCTTCATTTGAATACACAACCCTTCAATTTAACTGACCCAACTTGTCCTTTAGTTTTAACATCTATTAAACTAGACTTGCAAATCAGAGTGTCATACTATTATTTAGATTTTAAAGATTAACCACATTGAAGGTCAGATTTGCTTAAGTGATGTGCCCTTATGACTAAGGTAGATGGAACCTTGATGACATTTTATAATTTAGAATTTCTCAAACCTGAATTGTAATAAGAGTAAATTATATTGAACATCAATGACAAATTGCATTTAGACGTGCCCTATTTAGAATGGCAACCCTTGTTTATTAGGTGGTAATCTTGACTATTTTAGTGTGGGTGATGGGTTGGGTTGTTGAATGAAGTCGCATTTAGCTTGCGCTTCCCGACCAGGGTGTTGTTGTTATTTTTAATTAATGTTTGTACTTGGTTTTGTAAATATTTAATGTGCTTGGTTTTCTCATTGTGAGGGTTATAGCTACTTGTGTAATTAATTTTGGGTTGTTAGGATGATTGTCCTTAGCTTAGTAAACTTGGTCTGCTTGTCTCGGGCGGGATGTAGACACATCCTTGTTCCTCATAAAAGTCACCAGACCTAAGACCTTAAATGGTCAAAATCGATGGGAACCTGGGCTTGAGCGTTGCTTATGTGTCCTGGAGGCCCTAACCATTGCAGGGTAGGACGGGTGGGTAGTCATTCTTATTCTTCATCAGTTGATTGTCGTCCATTGCTTCCAGATGCTTGATGTGCTTCTTAGGTCGTTATGTTTTTGTCGCGTGAGTTGCATGCGTCATGTTCGTTGTCATGTTGCAACATTGAGTATAATGTCGTTATTACCCTTCTACACACGCACAAAAAAAAATAAAAATGGGAGGTTCGTTACATATGGTATCAGAGTCGGTTCAACCCATGACTTGGGATCGCTACGGCTTCCATTGATATGATTTGATTATATTGTTACTAATCAAGTTGACTTGTGTGCGTGCAGGTAATCATGGTTAGAGGATGTCGCAGAGGAAGACGATGGGGTGCTAGGGGAGGAGGCACGACACCTCCAGTAGCATCCACGCCCGAGGGGTCTAACCCCCAGGGAGACGAGCAGGTTCTCGGATAGGAGCAGATAGTAGTTGGTGATGTAGTCGGAATGATGAGATCTTTTCAATGCATGTCTGAGGCACTGATCAACCATTTGGACAGAGATGTGGCCAGGGCGCTGACACCCGTTGAGGTTCCGCTGCGCGGTTCGATCGGTACTGGTAGCATTCACTGTGAACTCGAGAAGGTCAAATTTCCTGAGTTCTTTGCTGCCCCAGATGGCGCAGTCGCCGAGGCATGGTTGGAGAACATGGCGATGTGCTTCGCACTTCACAATTATACCTCCAACATGAAGTTCCGCATGGCGGTATTTCAACTGAAGGGGAACACTCTTCTATGGTGGAAGACGCTCCTACTGTAGCTGAACATGGTCGTTGATGATGTGTCATGGGAACTGTTCGAGGAATGGTTCCAAGAGAGATACCTTTCATAGGAATTCATTGAGTGTCAACTCAATGAGTTCAATGCCTAACGACAGGGAGCTCGTACGGTACACTAGTACGAGGCCCATTTTATGGAGCTGCTCCGATATGCTCTGCACCATAACACTGAGAAACTTAAGGTCAACAGGTTCATGTTTTGCCTTAATGGAAACATCCATGCAAACGTGAGGATTCTGATGCCTCAAACCTTACATGATGTCATCCAGAAGGCCCTCATAGCAGAGGAGGAGCTTATAAGCGGGGGTCAAACCAGGATTCCAGCAAGACCAGTAGGACAGGTGTCATCTGGAGCACAACAACATCAGACACCAGCCAAACATATGCCAGGATATTATGGCTTCCAAAGGGGATCCACTTTCACTACACCTCGACGACTGACGCCTCAGTAGCAGACACCCTATCGGGGGCCACAACATTAGCAGTAGCGTCGACCGCAACAATAACAGTTTAGGCCAGTTCAGTAGAATAGAATAGGATTCCAGGCCGATGGACCATCATCTTCTACTTCAGGTACCAGGACTACTGGGCCGAAGAAGGGGTGTTGGACGTGTGGGGAGCCACACTACTAGCACGACTACCCTGTGGAGAGGACCAGAGCATTCAGATCAGTTGGACCCACTACCGTGGGAGATATGGGCAAGGTCCATCGGATTCATGCAGCGGTGAATAACTGCCAGGAAGAGCATCAGTCGACTGTTCTTGAGACGATAGGTACCGTCACTGACTAGACCCTTTGTATTTTGATAGATCTCGGTACTACCGAGAGTTTCATTTCTGGTGTAGCGCTAAAAAGGATTAAGGTAAAGGCAGTCGAGTAGGATGATTTTAGCTTCGTAGAGATTACTTTTGGAGCCAAACAAAAGGTTGAAGGAAATGTTACAGGTTGTATCCTTAACCTAGGAGAGTTTGTCACAAGGGCCAACCTATACATCACGATCTTAGGATCTTATGACGTTGTGATTGGTATGGATTGGTTGGAATCGCATGAGGTGATACTCAATTGTAAGACGAAATGGTTGAGCTTGGTCGATGATGAGGGACAGAGACGAGTGATTGTAGGTTGAAACCAAGAATTTCCCTGAGTTTCATCTCTTCCTTGCAACTTCAGAAGAGCATGCGCAAGCAGTGCAAGCTTTATGCAATCCTTGCGTTAAACGAGAAGGGAGTAGCGGAAGGTTTAGAACACCTTCCAGTGGTGAGAGAGTTTTCAGACATATTTCTGGAGGAGTTACCTGGGATGCCCCCGGAGAGGGATTTGGAGTTTACTATAGACCTAAAATTGGGGACTGAACCGATAGAAAGAATGCCTTATTGGATGTCGACCCCAGAGTTACAAAAGTTGAAAATGCAACTAAAGGAGTTGTTGGAACTAGGACTGATACGTCCAAGCGTGTCACCATGGGGTGCTCCTGTTATTTTCATACGAAATAAGGATGGGTCGTGGAGGCTCTGCATTGACTACTGTCAATTGAATAAGGCCACGATCAAGAATCAATATCCGTTGCCAAGGATCGATGATCTATTCGATCAAATGAAGGGCACGACGGTGTTCTCCAAGATCGATTTGCGATCAGGGTATCACCAGTTATAGATCAAGGAGGATGACACCCATAAGACGACTTGTAAGACGAGGTTTGGACATTATGAGTTTATTGTTTTATCGTTTGGACTGACAAACGCCCGAGGGGTATTTATGAGTTTGATGAATGGGGTGTTCCGCAAGTACTTGGACAAGTTCATCCAAGTATTCATTGAAGATATTTTGATTTACTCTCGGACGTTGGAGGAGCATGAAGAGCACTTTCACTTGGTACTATAGTGTCTCCAAGAGCACAAATTGTATGGTAAGTTGTCCAAATGCTCTTTCTATCCATCGAAGATTCACTACTTAGGGCATGTCATCTCCGGCGAAGGCATCGTTGTGGATCCAGCCAAGGTCGAGGCTATCATGGAATGGCCTGCGCCAATGAATGTCCCGAAAATACATATCTTCATGGGTTTAGTAGGATACTATCGACAGTTCATCGAGGGATTTTCAAAGATAGCAAATCCAATCATGGAATTACAGAAGAAAAACAAGAAGTTTGTTTGGACCGAGAAATGCGCGGAAGCATTTCGAAGGCTCAAGGAGTTGTTGACAATAGCACCGATACTAAAGGTCCCAGACATGGACACAGACTTCTTAGTATACACTAACGCATCCAAGGAATGCTTAGGTGGAGCCTTGATGCAAGACAGATGAGTAATCACTTACATTTCGAGGAAACTGAGAAGGCATGAGGATAACTACGCGAGGCACGATTTGGAGTTGTTAGCCATCATTTATGCCTTGAAGGTTTGGAGACACTACCTTGTTGGATGAAAATTTGAACAAAGGACTGACCATTGGGGACTACAACACATCTTTATGCAAGGCGACCTGAACGCATGACAACGACATTTTTCGTAATTTCTTAGCGAGTATGACTTCGAGATTACTTACATAAAAGGAACGGTGAACCGAGTGGCAGATGCTTTGAGTCAAAGGCCATGCATCTTTTCGGTGTTGCCTCTTCAGATGAATCTACGTGAAAAGATTCTAACTTTATAGCGTGATGATGATTGGTACAAAGAGGTCAAGGGTTTTATCGGACAAAACAAAATGATGATACCATGATTTGAAGGATTTTTGTTTGATAGCGATGGATTATTGAGTTTTAAAAATCAGATCTACGTATGGAAGTTGATCATGAGCGAGGCTCATAGAGTTGTTTACATGGCTCACCCGGGAGTCACAAAGATGAGGGAAGACCTTAAACCCTTATTCTTCTAGAAGGGAGTGAAGACAGACATAGTCAACTATGTGGCCAGATGTCTAGAATGTCAGCAGGTAAAGGCTGAACATAGACACCCAGCAGGATTACTACAACCACACATTATTCTGGAATCGAAATGGGAGGCTATTTTGATGGATTTTATTGTTGGATTTCCACTGATGGGAAGGAGACATGACTCAATTTTCATAGTAGTAAACACTCTGACGAAGAGTGATCACTTTATTCCTGTGTGCATGATGTATCAGGCACCTGACATAGCTAGATTTTTCATCAGTGAGATTTTGAGGCTGCATGGCGTGCCTAAGAGGATTATATTCGATCGAGGATCGGTGTTTACCGAACGATTTTGGACAAGTTTCCAAGAGGCCTTGGGAACCCAACTTAACTTTAGTACTGCGTATCACCTAGAGACTAATGGGCAGAACAAACGAATGAACCAGACCGTGGAATACATGTTGTGCATGTACGTGATGGACCAACAAAAGCATTGGAAAGAATTCTTGCCACTAGTGGAGTTCACTTACAACAACAGTTACTGGAGCACCATTAAGATGGTGCCTTTCAAGTTTCTTTATGGGCGACCATGTCAGACGCCTTTGAGTTGGGATCGGCTCAAGGATAGGGTCCTGGTGGGACCAGAAGCGATCCAAAAAATGGAAGATAAAATGCAAACAATGAGACAAAGGATTAAAGAAGCGTAGGATCGACAGAAGAGTGTTGTCGATGCACACCATGTCAACCGTAGTTACGAGATCGGCGATCGAGTATTCTTGCGGGTTAAACTGCATAAAAGTTCGATCTAGTTTGGGAAGGGAGCTAAACTCTCTCTTAGGTTTGTGGGACCTTTTGAGATTGTGGAGAGAAAGGGGCCTGTGGCCTATCGACTAGCCTTGCCTGATTCTTTGAGGCGTATGCATGATGTTTTTCATGTATCTATTTTGAAACATTATATTAGTGATCCTACACATGTTATTGACATGAGTTCCTTGCAGGGGTTGGATGAGGGGGCTCTAACAGCTGAGTCGATTTGCATCTTGGATCATCGAGTTCGATAGCTACAATATCGAACGATAGAGAAGGTCAAGGTCTAGTGGGACAATTATAGTACGCACTTGGTGACCTAGGAGGATGCATATCATATGCGCCAACAGTTTCCATTTTTGTTTGATAGATAGACATAAGATACTATGATACACTCTACTTTGACATATATACTGTGAAACTTCGGGACGAAGTTTAGACCAAGAGGGGGGTGTATGTAACATCCCTCTCTGGCGCACTAAGCGAACTTATTCTTTGAGGACACTTGCTCGCAAGTGATCCGGATTATTATGCTATTAAAACCTTTTGATTTTTATTATGAGGCATTATGGGAGGATGACTTGTTGTTTTTCTCCACCTCAACATAGACAGGTGCTATTGACTCGGTTTTACTAAGTGTGCAGGATTATGGACCTAGAAGATGTCGAGGCATCAATGAAACCCCTTGGACTCCAGATTGAGTCAGGGAGTGTACCATTGGGGTTTGATTGTTTTTTCTATGATATTAGCACATATGATTAGATGATATGATATGGATATATTCTAACATGATTTGTCGATGATGCAGGCTGACGATATCTTGCCGACTAGACTCACATATGGAGTAAAGGGGTCACGCACAACTACGAGAGATGTTGAGGGAGAGGTGTGGATAGCATCCCTGCCATAGCCTACTAGCACTCCCGTCGTGGCCCGAACTGTAGGTTAATGACTACCTAGTTCAAGAGGACCCATGATGCCGTGAGGGCAGATTGCGACAGTCATTCACGATGATTCTAAGGGGTGTGCAATAAGGCAGGGGCCTTATTCCTTTGAGGCCCTTAGTATCCCACAAGTTCACCTGGCGGAGTTTTGACTCTAGGGGTTTTTGATGTCTACCAAGTCAGTCAAGAGGCGAGTGGCACCCTTGGAGCATGTACCACGTCCTGAAAGGCACGTCGCGGAAGGGAACAGATGAGGCGAGTGACACCCTTGCAGCACCTAGTGCGTCCTGAAGGGCATGTTACAGTGTTCGTGATAGAGGAATGAACCTAGATGGTCTTAGGATGAATAACAGGTTAAGTAGTTTTTAAAATAATTTCTCTAATTAAATGTCTTCCAGTACAAAATTTAAGGTCTAAGTCTAAATTTTGCTAGTGGTAAAATTTAGTCTTCCTTTTTTAAAAAAAATAAAGAAATAATATATATATATATATATATATATATATATATTTAATAATAATAATAATTAAAATAAAAACAACTTGAATAATAATTATGATCTTCATAAAATTTTGTAACACGAAGGAAGTAAGAAATTTAAATTATTCATAAAAAAGAAAATCTGTTGGAATTAATTGTTTTATCTTTTTGATAATTTTAAAATACGAATTAAGTGATAAAAAGGAGAAAGGGTTAAAATTCCACACCTACCTTTTTGAGTTCTAATTAAAAGGGGGAAATAGGGAAAATCTAAAATTTTAGGAAACTAGGAAAAGAGGTAACCATTAAAAGGGAAAAGGGGAACTTAAGGGAAAAAGCGGAAGGTCAAACTTAGTAAAGAAACCACCATTTAAGAGCTTTCTAATTTAAACTGAACAAACAATTTAATAAAAAAAGAAAGTTATTAAAACCTGTAAGAGATTTTGGGGACACCTAGGAGCGATTCTAGGAGTAACTCTAGGTGGGTGAGGGAAATAAAGATAATTAATTAATTAAAGAAGTTAATTTATGAGGAAAGAAGGGGATGGGTGACACTTGTACGGAGAGGAATTTTTAGGAAATTAATTATAAAAAATTAACTAAAAGAGAATTTTTGGAAAGTAAGGAATCATGAAACTCTATATAATGAAGGGAGGTGATGGAGGTTGGAGGATATTATGTTTGTGTAACGTTACGCTGCAAAAATATCTACTTGAATGATTTACTTGTGGGAGTTGGGATATCGAGCTCGGAGAGGAGTGGTAGCTTGGCCTTGTGAGGCGAGCTAGGAGCTAATTGAAATCTCTGAATAGTGTGTGTGGCCCCTTCGCGGCTCGGGGGGCTAAGGGGGAAGAAGAGTACCCCTAGCATTGGCTGGGAGGTATTGTTGCTTGGAGCGCGCGGACGTCATTCAGAGTGGGCGATCAGGCAACGGTATGGTCTCTTCATTTTGTATGGTAGAATGTATTAGGACTTATGCTTGGATCTGCTTCTTAAAAGGTGAAGTAAACTAATCTTTTTTTTTAAATTAATGACTGAAACTTCTTTTAGCCTATCTCGATGGTTGTTATCTCCCATAGCCTTCGTTTTCCCGCCTGTCTTGACAACCTAGCTGTGATTGATTGTGTCCTTCATGGTTGCTTAGCTTCCGTCCCTAGCTCGTCAGTCCTCGCCTGAGAAGTCGTCCAAGAGCCTGATCTACAGTCGTCACCTTAGCATTGAAATACCTATGGATCTCAATGCCCTACTTTTCTATGTGAGGATGATGAAGCGAAGGAAGAACCTATCAACCGTCTACCTCTGTTGTTGTCCTTGTGTGATGGTTTGACCTGTGCCTTCCAGGATGACCTCTGTGTATGGATATCTTGCTTCCTTGTTGTTTATTTTCTACGCCTTAACTGATAAAATCCTTGCGGTCCTTTCGATGAGTTATCCTTATGGCCCTAGCATTCTCTTACTATTGTCAGCATTTTAATATTGGTATCTCGAGATGTAAAAAGTGTTTAACTTCAAATCTGCGTTTTGTTTCTTGTTGGATTGACTTGTTTCTATTACTTATGGGATTGTAGTTATGTAACAAATTTAAAAATATTTACTCTGCTATCGTAATTAGGTATGGATGTAAAAATATGACTTCAGTGATTGTCATTATGTGATAGATGTAAATTATTAACCCTCTGTTTTATGTATTGATGGAGAATTTAAACTCTGTGTTTTTATGCGCGATTAGATAAAATATTAACCCTGCATTTATGTATTGATGGAAAATTTTAACTCTGCGTCTTACTTTTGTGCTCTCTGTTGTATGATTTTTCTTGTCTTAGTTTGTTTTCCCACTGCAGTTTCGGGAGGGATCAGGCTCTATGCCTTCCCTTGACCCCATGATTTTGGGACTGCCCACGAATGTTGGAAGTGGTGGCAAATCTAGACAAGATTCAACAGATGGTTTTTGTTAAGCTGAGAACTCTGTGTTATACCTTTCTATTGAATGGCATCTATGTTGTATGAGCTTGTCTCGCGGCTATAACAAATAGCTTCAGGTTGCAATAGCATTATTGTTTTGAGCGAGCATGCATCCTTTATGAATTTAAGGACAGATTTGGTAGACATTGCACCCTCCCTCGCGTCCATCTCCTTCAGGAAATTTGGGGTAAGTCTGCAAGAAGAACCTGTGCCTTCTATCTTGTTGTTCCTTGTGACCACGAATGGAACCGTGGTGCTGCGTTTTTCCCCCTTGTCTTCTGCAATGAACTCATGTAGCGGCTTGACTAAGCGCTTTCCCTAAGAACTGCGTTCTCAGTACCCCTTGGAAGATCATGGATTTAGCGCTGGTGAATTCTCGATCCCCCTTCCTTATAACTCCTTCGCTAAAGCCACACAACTTCAATGATTTGTGAGACGTCCTCGTGTGGGCAGAAATTTTGTTTAAATGACCGAATTTTACTAAATGACAGTTGTAATAGTAGTAAATTATTAATGATAGTTGAAATGACAGAATTTACTATAGGATAGTTTGAAATGGCAGTAATTTATTAAATGGTAGTTGAAATGACTATTGGAAATTGCAGTGGTTTATTAAATAGCAGTTATTACAATGGCAGTAAGATTATTAAATGATGGTTGTTTGAATGGGCGGTGAATTTAATGACAATAAAATTTATGTTGGGAGGGCATTTGTTAATTAAGACAACACTGATTTAGTCTTTACATTGACAAACCATGAAATTTACATGGTAGCTTTATAGATTGGATGTTTTATATATTTACTTCATACAACCCCTTTTTTTAAGCATCTTGTTGTCGTCTCTTCATTTGAATAGACAACCCGTCAATTTAACTGACCCAACTTGTCCTTTAGTTTTAACATCTATTAAACTAGACTTGCAAATCAGAGTGCCATATTGTTATTTAGATTTTAAAAATTAACCATATTGAAGGTCAGACTTGTTTAAGTGATGTGCCCTTATGACTAAGGTATATGGAACCTTGACAGCATTTAATAAGTTAGAATTTCTCAAAACTGAATTGTAATAAGAGTAAATTCGATTGAACATCAATGACAAATTTCATTTAGACATGCCCCGTTTAGAATGGTAACCCTTGTTTATTAGGTGGTAATCTTGACTAGTTTAGTCTGGGTGATGGGTTGGGTTGTTGAATGAAGTCGCATTTAGCTTGCGCTTCCCGGTGAGGGTGTTGTTATTATCTTTAATTAATGTTTGTACTTGGTTTTGTAAATATTTAATGTGCTTGGTTTGCTCACTGTGAGGGTTCTAGCTACGTCTCTAATTAATTTTGGTTTGTAAGCATGATTGTCCTTAGCTTAGTAGGCTTGGTCTGCTTGTGTCGGGCGGGATGTAGAGACCTCCTTGTTCCTCAGAACAGTCGCCAGCCCTCAGACCTTAAATGGTCACGATGGGAACCTAGGCTTGAGCATTGCTTATGTCTCCTGGAGGTCCTAACAATTGCAGGGTAGGACGGGCGGGTAGTCATTCGTATTCTTCATCGGTTGATTGTCCATTGCTTCAAGATGCTTGATGTGCTTCTTAGGTCGTTATGTTGTTGTCATTATTACCCTTCTACACATGCACACAAAAATAAAATAAAAAAATTGCACTTGTTATGTGAGGCTTGTTGTCGTAACAAAATGGGAGGTTCGTTACACACAACACAACAAATCTAATAGATCATTCCCTCTTGTATAAGTTTTTGTGGCTTTAGGAGTTATCTTTGTCTTGTGCATGTGATATAGTTTTCCAATATCTACACCTACAAGATCGTACGTTGGACTAAGAGCTTATGAGTTGAGTGAGGCGTAGGACGTAACAAAAACATGCCATTCGAAATCAGATTACTAGGAGTGTTCATAACTTGGAGTAAGGCGAGGTACGTCCTAAAAGCATACCATGTGAAATGTGAGTGAATTGAAGCATCATATTTGAAAAATGGCTATGGATAGT
>ML805054.1:15990-27277 GCA_009831015.1 Picea engelmannii | reverse complement strand
TTTTTTCTTTGGGATCAATGGACTCCCTCTTATAACAATCCTACTCAACATGTACTTCATCTTTTATTAATAAAAGAAAATAAGTACTTGAGTTCAATCATAAAGATCCATAAAGTGTTAATACATGAAAATAATAATAATAAATAATGAGTCTTAGTTTTTGAAACTTCATGGTATCACAATGTGGTTGGAGATTTACTGAAATCAATTACCATTTAATTTCAGGATGAGGAATGGGTTCAAGCCATAGATTATGAACATATCTCATTCAGATGTAGGAAGTGCCACAAACATGGGCATCTATTTAGAGACCGCTCTTAGAGTTTAACTCAAACAAAAGAAAAAGGTCAGGAAGAGAATGACACATAAGGCTTTGTTAAGATACCCAATAAGAGAAAGTTGGGCCCTAAAGAAAATGAAAACACAAGGGAAACCACAAAGAAATATGAAAATAGCTTCCATATCTTAGCTTCAACAAAATAGAAGGAGATGATCCTCTAGGGGGACCATCAAGAAATAGAGAAACAATGGGTGATGAAAAAAACCATAAAATTTAAGCATGAAGAAATAAAGAAACATTGTTGCATGGATCAATGCATCATTAACCCATATATGGCAACGAGGGAAATAAATATGTAATATCTAAAGGTATTCGAAGACTACCAAGATGAAAGGGATAAGGATGAACTTACCCATTGTAACATCCCTCTCTTGTGCACACCTGATTGGACTTATTCTTTGAGGACACTTGCGTGCGAGTGATCCGGTTCATTATATGATTGATTGTTTCACTTATGGATTTTGATGATGTTGTGAGGTTATGATATGTATGTTATTATATTTGTATCGACATGTGCTATTGACTGTTTTTTCCCGTGTGCAGGAATTTGGACTGATTGAGGATGTCGATGGCATCGATGGACCTCCTTTGACTCTGTATCAAGTCAGGGAGTAGATTGTTATGGTTTGAGTGTTTTTGATATTACATATGTGACATATGAATTGTATATTATGATGTTGATTTTGGATCGCTGACATGTTTCATTGATGGATGTAGGCTGAAGATAGCTTGCTAACTAGACTCACATTTCGAGCAAAGGGGTCACGCACGACAACCACATATATTGAGGAAGAGGTGTGGCAACAACCCTGCCACAACCTACTAGCACTCTCATCATGGCTTGAAGTGTAGGTTAATGATTACCAAATTCAAGATATCCACAATGTCGTGAGGGAAGACTGTGACAGTCGCTCACGATGATTCTAAGGGGCACACAATAAGGCATGGTATTTATTCCTTAGAAGCCCTTAGTCTCCCAGAAGTTCACCTAAAAACGTATTAACTCCAAGGGTTTGACGTCTACCAAAATCTGTCAAAACGTGAGTGCCACCCTTGGAGCACATAGTGCGTCTTGAAGGGAATGTCGCATAAATGAAACATGATTGTAGGCGAGTGGCACCCTTGGAGAACGTAGTGCGCCTTGAAGGGCACATCACGATTTTAACACTGGTGAGTCAATGAACCTAGGTACCTAGAAACCAATATCTCATTTTGACCTGGTCATCCTTAAAATAAATGTTGCATGAGTAAAGTTTTAAAAAATTATAAAATTTCCCTTAAAAACAATTTTGCTGAGCCTAGTGAATTTAAAGCTTAGGTCTAAGTAGTACATGAGAACTAAAAATTAATTAAGCAAGTAATAAAAGGGGATGAAGAAAATGGGGTAAAATTTTAATTTAAAAATTTAATGGAGGATTAAATTATTTAAAATATTAATTGTTGTTTATGTGCAAACTTGCTACTTTCGAACTTAGACAAAAAGGGGAAACTTAATTACAAAAGGAATGTGGAACATAGGAGGGAATGTAGTCTAGAAAACTTTCCATTTTTGAACTCAACTAAGAATTAAGAAAGACGTCAGTCATTAAGGGAATGTGAAGAAATAAAGGGACATTGAGGAGCGCTTTTAGGAACGCTTTTAGGTGGGTGAGGGAAATTGGAAATTTAATATAATTAATTAAATGAATTTATGATGCAACTAAGGGATCAAGTGACAAGTGTATGGGAGAGGATTTTCCTAATAATAATTTAATAAAAAGAATTAAATATGGATTTTGGAACCTAGTCATTAAGAGAACTCTATAAAAGAAATGACGGAGGAGGGGAATGGATCACGTCTGGTACGCGTAAGGTTGTGATACTAGATTTTACTCTTGAATGATTTTTATTGTGGGAGTTGGGATACCCGGATCAGATAGAGAGTGGTAGCTAGACCTTGTGAGGTGAGGTGGGATCTATCCTTCTTTGGTTTGTGTGTGTGGCCCCTTTGCGGCTCAGGGGGGTCAGGGGGAAGAAGAGTACCCCTAGTGTTGGTTGCGAGGTACCGGTGAGGTCTCAATAGTTAACAAGCAGGACTTGGACCGAGCACAAGCGCAGAACAATGACTTCAGGTTCTTGGCCTTCGGTTACGGCATGCATGTGTAAATTTTCATGGTAAATTAGTTCAAATTTTCGTGTGTATGAGTATCGATTTGATGAATATTGTAATGTATTTATGGCATAGTAGTTGGTAAATTCCATTGAGATTATTTTGTTCCATGAAATAAAAAATTGTTCAATTTACTAAGAAGGATTTATGCTTATGATTTCTTGTATACACTCACTGCCTCATTGGATTTCTTTCCATTTCCACCCTGATACCCTTCCGCTATCTATTAAATTTTTGGTCTGTGTGGATTTTGGTTTGCTTGCATTTAGTTTTCGAATTTCCCCCATTAACTTGAAACTGTTGATTAATCCAAACACAATGCCATTGTCCTTGGAATTTATCCTGAAAACAAACTCCATTCGCACAGTAAATACATTTGGGTAATATGTTACCCTAAGTGTTTTTCCTTGCACACAACGTTGAATGTTCAGAAATTTCTTCCTTCCTTTCCACAGTTAAATCTTTTTCCCTTTTCCACTCAACACTTCACTCCCATCCTACCGCAACATTGGTTCTACCCTTTTTTCTTATTTCCTTGGCCTTCACTTGTACTCTATGTGCTTCCTTCCTCGAACCCTCCGAGATTATCCCGGAGGATCTTGGCAGCATTACCAGTAGAGCAATTCCATTGATTCTTTGATGGGCGATTCAAACTCCTTATACTCTCCCTTATATTAGACTTCGAATTGGGTAATAAATCGTTTAGCTCTACCTTTTTAATGACACTCGGACTATCCGAACAAGCCATTGGAAAGAGGATGAGTTTCCTTCCTTGGAGAATTGGTTGACCGAGGGTATAACCAGTGCATTTTTAGAGGAAGCATGAAACTTGCCTTAGAGAAGATAGACCTATTTTTTCTTTCAGTGAGCGGTTATCAATTTGTTTTTATCGTCTTTGTCTATCCTTAAGTTATCAGCGCGTTTGACATTGTTCATCTGAGTGTAGAGTCTCCTAGCGTTTTTCCTTAGATCCATTTCCTTCTGGATTTATCGGATCTCTTTCAGGTTCAGCTCATATTACACCCCATATCTGTTTCCTCTTGTCTTGATTTTCCTTACGAATTTCTGGAGATTTTATCGGAGTTTTACCAGAATTGCAAATCATTACTCCATAAAAATTAACGGTTGGTCGTGTGAATAAATTAAGGAAAAACAATCACCTGGGTTATCAAATATTTGAAATTAGGGAAAGACAATCACCACCGGTTTCTCTAGAAACACTGAGCTCTCAAGGTTGATGTGAGTCAAACTTTTCATTCTATAGTAATTTCCCTGTTATGTTAAAGATAAATGGCGATTAGACAACTTGGAGGGAACGCATTATTTATTTCAATCAAAGGATTCCAGTAATACATATATTCTATTTAATAGATAGATAGGTGCATTCAGTTTGAAATATTGTGATTTAGTTGGTACCCATCTATTATTTCAACGATTTCTAACAAATTTTTATTATAATCTTTTTATAATGTAAAATGATATCATGCAATAGTTTAACATTATTCTTGGAACATTGATACATTAATAAACGTCATGTTTTAAAAAGTATTCTCACGACCTTCGAACTAATATATATGAATATTTATTTATTATTGTTTTTTTTTGTAAATAAAAATGGGCAATTCCTATTAAAACTTGTCACATACAAAAATCACATATCGACAGGCTGCCAATTGCTCCGTCGAGTTAATGGAAACCGGGAAAGTTGACAGCCTGTGATGTCCAAGTAAAAAAATGGTGGTTCGCCATCTGCCCTGCCAAGAGGAAAACAGGGTAGGTAGCGGACTATAGTCTTTACATCATTGTTCAACAATGAGACTGGAAATAAAACTAGATTGGAATTAAAACCGGACATTGAAACAGAATTGAAACAAACATCTAAGCATGAAATTGGACACCGGAACCAGACTGAGATCCAATCCGTTGAATTATTCATTAGAATCAAATGTTGCGTCACTGGGATCATCATCGTGAGGCTCGTTCTGAGTTTGCAAGACAAAAGGCCTTGCACATGTCAAACATTTTTCCCAGCTAGTGCATTGGAATATGCCTCGTAAAACATGTCGATGCATTGGTGCATGAATATGTCACGATGGATCTAAGCTTCCATATGGCTCTGAAGCTCGAACACTAACGCCAGTTGCTCCAGGTGGAAGAAGGGAGGGGGTTCTTTCCATGGTTTCAGGATTATCATGATAGGTGGTGGCACTAGCACCGGGCCACCCTCCACCATCATACCACCTAGGCCCGGGCCACCATCCACCGTCATACCACCGACAACCTCACCCGTAGCCTCCTATGCGTCATCCTTGTCTCTTTTCGTCTCCAAGTTCTCATCCTTCCCGAGCTCCTCATCCTCCACTTTAACGATGGAGAATGTGATGTCACATGGAAGCGAGGCATCCTGGGAGTCGAGATGGAGGAATTTGTTCAGGAATTCCTTCTCCATGATGCAAGTGTGAACCCCCTCTGCCTCCTCCACAATGCAAGTGTGAACCTCTCGCGTAGGCCTGTCTATGGCTGGTGCAATGGCTTTCGCCGAAAAATGGCTTCGGGGTTGCCAATTCTCTGGCACAGTGAAGAGGAGGGATTCCGGAGGGAACTATAAAGGTTCCTCCAATATCACTTCCTCAACATATGCCATTGGAGTTTACCTAACCTTCTCCTTGTTAGTTGCAACCTGAATGCATTGAGTGCGGGCTATAGAGAGTTCTCGTTCTAACTACTGCCTCCTCCTCTGTCATGCAACGAAGCTATCCCAAGCAAGGTCGCGGTGTGTACCGCCTCTCTCCCTCAACATCGAGGAGGTGATGCATAACATTATCGTGCAATAAGTCGTCTGGTGGATGCACTATAACTCAGAGTTGTTGGCTTGGTGTAGGGCGGAGGTGAAATGGCCTGAGTTGTTGTAATGCCCGATAAGAGTGTAGAGGAGTGACATGACTGCTTCCACTAACGTCTCCCATCCACTGTATCCCATGGTCATCGTTCTTCTCACGCGAGGGAGCAATCCTTCCTACCATATGGGATCCAACCTACCACAGTTATGGTTGGGCTTGGGCCTATGTTACGTGGTCGATGTGTGTTGCATTGCACCCCATTCAGGGTTGGGTAATCATTCCTATCCAAGTCCAAGCAATGGTCTGAGAGTTCAGATCGGGGTGAAGTTTGGGCATTCCAGTGGATCAACTCTGTCACAGAAGGCACTCCATTTGCTAGGAAATCAACTACTTTTTTTGCTTCCATTTTCACATGTTAGGGGATGATGGTGAGACTGGGCTATAAAAGGGAGCCAAAATCCTCTAGGAGTCCAGAAAGTCTCTAACTGGGGGAGACTTCCAGAGGGTGCTCTCGCTGAAGAATTTTGGTTCTGAGCTGGATGATGATCTGGGAATCCCCCTATGCAATGATCTTTTTGAGTTTGTGGTATGTTGCTATCTTGATTCCTCTTAGGAGGCTTCAGAGCTCAGCATTGTTGTTTGGGTTGAAACCCATATATCCTGTTGCAAAGTGGAGGATTTCTCCATCTGAGTTCTTGAGGATCGTTTGAAACCCAACAGAGACAGGATTTCCTTTTGATGTGCCATCAAAATTTATTTTGATGAATCGTATTGGTGGGGGGAACCATGTGCTTGGGCTGCTAGTTGACTGGTTGGCCACTGGGGTCTGGGTTGTGTCAGCCAGATTAGGTTTCCAATTTTGAAGGATACTCTGTTCGCACATATTGCACTTTAAGTCCTCATGGGACCATTGCTCACTTTTTATTGTTTCCCGGAACAAATTTATGATTCTTTCCCAAGTTGAGGTGGGGGGTGAAGGATTCGATCTGAATATTATTTTGTTTATTTCCTTCCATATTTCCCAAAGGGTGAAGCCCGGTAGGAGCTACTAGATGCGATCGAGAATTGGGTTTTGATAAGAGATAGAGTCCCAATTTTCTATAGTATTGATAATGTTGGTCCTGTTTCTGTTGGGCAGTGCATTATTTGAGTCCCCAAATTGCAAATTGTCTGACTGTAGTGGCATTGGCTGAAAATGTTTTCCATCATTTCTTCCTGTTCCTGACAGAGGGTGCAGATGAAGGGACCTATGAAACCTCATTTTTTGAGATTGTCCCAAGTGAGGATGTGGTTTTGGAAAGTGAGCCATGGGAATATGGACACTTTAGGCCTGAGTTTTGAGTTCCAGATCTTACCCCATATGTTCTCCTTGGCCTGATCCAGATGGTTCCCCTACAAGTAGTAGGCTTCTTTGACCGAAAAATTATCGGATGTGGAGTGCCCCCATATGAGAATGTCCAGGTCTTCCCTGATGGAAATTTTTCTATGTTTTTCACAATCTCATCAGGCCTGTAGGTCCATTTCTCTTGGGAGGTTAAGTTCATACAGTTCATTTTTCTAAGTGCTCCATGGCTAGTTCCTGTTAGGCGTTCTCGAAAGATCCTTAAACCATCTAAAGTTTTCAGGTTGCAGTGATTGACATAGGGGGGTGAGTTCTTCAAGAGTTTCTAAAGGCAGTTTTTCTTGCCAAGAATTCTGCCAGAACAATGCATGTTCCCCATCCCTGATTTCCTAGAAAGCATGCTTTTGTATTAGTTGTCTGTCAAGCCAGGCCGTGTTCCATATATTGGATCCCTGGATATGATAGTTGAATCTGATTAGGTTCTCTTCTCGGATGTCAGGTTCATATTTTTGTTTCCATATTTGTTCCCAGAGTTTTGTAGGGTGCTTGAGCCATCACCCCCACAATTTTTCCCTCATAACTTAATTCAGTTTCCCTGGGTCCCGAAGCCCTAGTCCACCCAAAGATTTAGGTTTTCATATCTTATCCCAACCAAATACAACCCACTTCTTATTAGGGTGGTGCCCATGCCATAAGAAGATGCACTAAATGTTCCTGATGCCTCGTATGACTGAATGTGGTGTTGCTAATGCAGTGAAAAGGTAGGCTGGTAAGGCTTGAAGAACAAACTTGAGGAGTACAAACCTAGCCATGATATTGAGAGGTCTAAAGATCCAGTTGTTGAGTCTATTAGAGATGGAGAGTAGCAGACTGTCCCAAGAGATGTTACACGTGGGAGCTCCTATGAGTGGGATGCCTAAATAATTGGATGGAAGGGAGATCTTAGGTATACCCAAGAGGCCGGAGATATGGTTTTGGATGGCCATCAGGGTATTGAAAAAGTAGAGCTTAAATTTTTCAAGGTTTAGGACCATTCCCGAAGAATCAACAAAATATGTGAGGATAGAATTGAGTTTAATGGATTCTCGAGCTGTCTGAGTGTTCAGGAGGAGGGTGTCATCGAAAAGCTAGTTGTGTGAGGGGGTTGGCTGAATATTGTGCAAAGGGAGGCCTTTAAGGGAGCCTTCCAAAATAGAGGCTTTAAGGTAGCATCTCAGTCCTTCTGCCATTAAAATGAAGAGGAAAGGAGAGAGGGGGTCTCCTTGGAAGATTCCTATGGTAGGGGAGAAGGGATAGGAGGGCATTCCATTGAATAAGATAGAGAAGAAGGTTGAAGAAGTGAGCCTCATGATCTAATCTACCTAGAGGTTTTAGAAACTGAAAGCTTCTAGTAGGGAGCGCATGTACTGCCAACTGATTCTGTCAAAAGCTTTGGAGAGATCGAGTTTGATGAGCACACCTAGGGTCTTTGTTGTCTTCAGTGAGTGGATAACCTCATGTGCAAGGATCAAGCTGTCCATGATTTTCCTACCTTCCATGTAACCCACTTTCTCTTTCGAGATGAAAGAAGGTAGAATTGGTTTGAGATGCGTGGCTATGACCTTAGTGATAATTTTGTAGATGACATTGCAGAGGGAAATCAGTATGTATTATTTGGGGTGCGTAACCCTCTCCTCCTTTGGGATGAGCATGAGGAAATTAAAATTAAGGGATGATAGGACTTGACCAGAGGTTCTATATTCCTCCACCACCTGCTAGACTTCTTCTCTGATCATTTCCCAACAATAATGAAAGAAGTTCGAAGTGAAGCCATCTAGACTGGGTGCTTTCCCTAGGGGCATTTCTTTGATAGCTAGATCGAATTCCTCTTGAGTGATGGGCCTCATTGGGGATTCATTATGTTCCTGAATTACTAGGGAGGGTATGTTCCTAGTGATTTTGTTGATTGTTGGTGCTCTGTCATCAATGGTTTATGTTAGGAGGTATTTGTAGTAATTGGTTAGTTCCTCAGCAATTTTGTTGTGCTCCCTGATGGTATTACCCTGAGAATCCTCCAAATGAGTTATGATGTTTATGTATATACAGTGCACCATTGATCTATGAAATAATTTTGTGTTCTTCTCACCCTCTTTGAGCCATTGGAACCTAGATTTTTGATGTCATAGTGTTTCCTTCTGCTTTTTTCGTTCTTCCAATTCTGCCTTAAGCTCCTCTTCCTCCTTCATTAGGTTCGCAGTTCTGATTCCTAAAATGAATGTCTTTTGCAGGGTTTATATTATGTTCTCAATTTCTTGCATTCTTAGAAGGATATTCCCAAAGGTGGTTTTATTCCAATGCTTTAGATGTGTCTTGAAGTTTTTGAGTCACTACTGAAATTTGTACATGTAGGTGCCATGTTCTATTTCTACTTGATTACACCAGGAGGTTGAGGAGTTGATGGAAGTCAGGGTGGAATAGCCAGAATTTCACAAATATGAAGGTTTTTAGTTTTGGCATTGATCCTGTATCCAGATAGAGCGAGATGGGCCAGTGGTTTGAGCTTGATTTCAGTAGAATGTTGACCTCTATGGAAGGATCTTCCAACAATAGGGATTCTGATATGAGGAAGCGATCTAGTCGGAAAGCTACCTGTTGATGTCCAAATTTGTGATTGGACCAAGTGAAAACACCATTCTTGGTCTCTATGTCTATTAGATTAAGTTGGTCTATGAGGGTTAGCAACTTACCGTTGTCGTGTTTAAGTCATTTGGTGCCCCTAATTTTCTCCTCCATTGAAAGGATCATATTGAAGTCACCACCTAGAAGCCAGTTAAGCGAACTCATCAGTGATTTGATGGTATTGATTTGTTTGAAGAAGTTCTCTTTGTCTTGTGGGCTTTGAGGTCCATAAGCATTTGTGATCTCGCATTCCTTGGTAGATCCCATGAATTTGAAGTTTGTCATGATCGTACCTACAGTGGAGAAGGGATTATCTATGATATTTGTTCTGGGGTTCCATAGGATCGCTAGTCCCCTTGCTGCACCATTGGAGTCAGTGTAGAAGGAGTCGAAACCTCTACAAAAATGTTGAAAGATGGTCTCTGCTTCTGCTCCAACACATTTTGTCTCTTGCAACATGAGAACATCTGGATTCTCAACACGTATGCAGTCTCGAAGAGTCCTTTGCTTGGATATTCCATTGAGTCCTCTAATGTTCCAAGTTATGATCTTCATCATGATGAGTGGGGAGGTGGATGGAGGTATCCCTATGAGAGTCGTTGAACTGGACCTGAGTTGAGAATGAAGTTCCCTACTTCCTTGATGAGTTGGTGGGTGGATTTACATCCTCATCTTTTATTTTCTTGTGGGGCACGTTTTGAGTCCATGGCTGGGTCTAACGATACACCTAGTCGTGAAGAGGAGCCTATGGTGGATTCTATGAACACTTTGTGAACCTTTCTGAGTTGTTCCACATGAATTGTGTGCATATCCTTCTAGTTGAGTGCTTCCTCCATTTTTTCAACGTCTATGTCTTCCAGGTCGTACTCATCTAACTACATGAGAGTATCCCCATTTTCATTTGGATTTTCCCCTGGATGATCTTATTTTCCTTTGTCAGATTGATGCAAGGCTTGACATTTTTCTTTCTCTTGACTATTTATTTTGTGTGGATCTTGGACCTCTTCTTCTCCCGGTAGTTGGTTAATAATGTCGTAGGTGTTTTTGGTGGTTATTTTAGGAGTGTTTTCTTAGTTATGCTTTCGAGGCGGGTTCCATTTCCAACCTGTGACTGTGGTGAATCCATCTTTTTTCTTTCTCTCTCTATCTTTAGGGACCTGGGCATTCATGGGGCAGTCTCAAAAGAGGTGGCCATGCTCATGAAATTTTTTGCAGCGAAAAGGAATGTGCTCATAGTTTATTGTTTGGTTCCAGTCTTCATCCTGATACTCTAGGGTTACTGAGCCTGGTAGAGATTTTGAGATGTCCATGTAGACACATATCCTGCCATTGGATGTGTATTTTCTTTATTTTGTGGCTTCCGAATATTTGACATATCTTCCCACAGTATTTCCTATACCCATTAGTATTTCCTCCAGCCAAAACTCTTCTAGAAAGTAATAGAGGCTAATCCATACTGGGGCCATTGTGAAGTCTTCCATTTCTAGGCTGAAGCAGTCTATCTAGAACTGAAGGAATAGCCCTGCTGAGTTGTAGAAGTATGCACCATTGTCAAATATTCTATCCTTGTCTTCCATCTTGTAGAGGATAATCGTGAAGAACCCTTTCGAGCTGAGTTGAACTTAGTAGTCTCCCTTAGGGTCCACCAATATTTGATCCATCGCAATAGATATCGTTCTAAAGGTCAAATCCCTAAGAAATTTCCTATTAGGGCATGCTCTCTCATAAACTGAGTGTGTTCCCCTACCTTCATTGAGCTTATGACATATCTTGGAGGTTTTTTTTATTGGGGAATGCATTTTCCTGGTTCCCATCCATGAGATGCCTTTGGATGAGACGTACTTGGCTCCACATCCATTGCTTTGCCTAGTCCCTGCTCTTTGGTCAAGATTTGTTCTCTCAGGTGTGGCGACGACTCAAAAGTGGGTCATTTCACTCTTGTTCAAGTTCTAGCAATC
>ML805053.1:116031-133822 GCA_009831015.1 Picea engelmannii | reverse complement strand
AAATGGAGGTTTGCAAGTACCACAGAGTATCAAACCTCGACCAGAATTCATAATACCACCTTACATCACCAATTTTCTTAACTTTCGACGTTTAGCATTCCATCATTATGCCAAATGACATATGGATCATGCGAAAATGCGGGCTCTGACATTTCCGGGCTTTACACCCTACCTCATCTTGTGGGGAAATTTTGATTGCCTTCTAGAGCTCCAAATTCATATCTGAAATTAGCTTTGGAAAGATTAGGATGTCTAGTTGTCAATCGACTATTTGACCGTGTGAAACAGCCTTTCCACAGCTGAGAAAATTGATTTTTCCCAAGGCAGTTTATTTCTGGAAAACCTGCACTTTCAGTGGTTAACTAGCCCTGAATTTCGCATGTTAACCACTGAAAGCTCTAGTTAATGAACTCTTCACAGGTTCGCCTAAACCATCGAAACCTTTAATTCACCCTTTTTGTAAAGAAAATCAATTCCGATGTTTATTTCAAGTTTATTTACAAAAAATAGGTTCTCTAACAAGCCTATAAAAATTTAGAAATATTTTTTTGGAGTTTTCTCTATCACCTAAAAATGACAATTTTGACTGTGCTAGTTTAGGTGATAACAAGTCCAAGGGAATATTTTATTAAAATTTATGAAAAGAATACTTTAAGGATATTTATTTATCCTCGGATCCCAAGGGATGGGAATGAGTCACCAAGTGGCTAAAGCTAATTTTGAAGGTGACAAGTGTCCAGTTGTGATCATGCAAATATATTGTTGAACCTTGGTGTATTTTGGGGGGATTCACTCATTTTTTATTCAGGGGTCGGACCATTTGAACTGGGGATGGCCATTACCTTACCTACAGAGAAAAAATGGAAAGGGGTTTCCATCTAGTAACTAGAGTTTTTGTTGTCGAAGAGGCGGGTTGTCAGGCCCATGAGCATTCTCTCTTGGTGAGAGATTTGTTAGGAATTGTTTCATGGTGCATTGGGCATTAGTTACAGGGCTCTGAGACTTCATGTCTATCCTATTGTTGAAGCCCTAGAAGGGAAGTAGGGCAGCTGAGGGATTGTTGAGCAGAGAAGAGGCACACTTCCTGGGATGGGACAGGCATGTGGGGAATGAAAGATTGTAAGCTAGTTGCAGCAGTTGGGCACCTTGGACTGAGAAATTATGTTGATTATCAGACCTTAGCTTGGCATTAGGAATCCTTTTTCCCTGGTGGAGTTTAATCCCCAACTCGGGGGTGACCTGTTGCTGAAATTTTATGAGCAACATAGTCTATGGTTGGGAGGAACAACTGAGCTCTGTGCACCATTGGTGACTCTTTATAAAATATAAGTGTCATTTGTGTGTTTGTCTAATTTATTGTGTGCTTATTGACCTATGTCTGATATGGGTTTATTTCCAATATGATGTTGCATATGAAAAATTGTCGTTATTTTGTATAATGTTGTTTGCACATGTAAAGGATGATGTTGTTATTCAATATTTGTTGTCGCACATGCAGAGTATAACAGTTATTAAGTATTCATGTTATTTAATTTTATAATAATGGTCATGAGTTTTCAAGGCGAGGCTAGAATTATCGTACGCACAGGGAAATAATTCCTGCGCGCAAGAGGTTGGGTTCGTTATGTGCATGGGAAAGCAGTTCACGCACAAGGAGAACAGAATTTACATGTGGCACTAGAATGGTTGCACGTGCAGTAGTAATCATATGTTCAAAGTGGTTGCATGCATAGTAATATGTGTGTGCTCTAAATAATTGTGTGCGCAGTTGTATTAGGTGTTAATTCCGTTGTTATAACTAGTGTCTGAAGAAGAAAATCTGTGTGGCGCTATCTAGCTTGGGATTGTGCTCGTTACCTCACGTGTTTATGCGCAGATTAACATTATAGTGTAGAATCTGCGCACTAGATTTTTGGAGTGGCATTTCTCAGCAATAAGTTGGGGATGTTATAAAGTGGTATCAGAGCATTTTGTTACTGTTGGTAATGAGGGACATTGCAAATTGGTATCAGAGCTCCAGTTTCAACACTAAGCCTTCATGGGTCGAGTATCTACTTAAGGTAAAAATTTGAACTGGTAAGTGGTCTAATTTGGAATTACAGCACGACCATGGTGCGCATAAAATAAGAATGTGCAAGTGTGCACACTAAATTTTGACATTGCGGGGTGCAGCGTTGTAAATGTGCAGAAAACAATGGTGCACGGGTGTGTGCACTAAAATTTGGGGTTGTGCAGAGAAAAACTAGTGGTGCATGTGTAATACCGATACACTGTGTATATGTTAAATATTGACATCGTGGATTGGTACATGTTGAATACTAGTGTGTGCATGGGCTTCAAAAGGAAGAAAGAAAGAGTAAAAGGGTATTTGGGTGAATTTCAAATGACCATAATTTACTATGAAAGACTAAAAATTGCACAAGGGAGTGGTCGATGTGAAAGTTTTGGACAGAGGAGTCCAATTATTCACCCAGAAATTTTTAATTGGGACGTTAAAATCATCCAAGAAATTAGAACAAAGGATTATGAAAAAATTGTGCAGAGTTTTCATGAAGTTGTCGCATGAATTCGTCTAACAAATATTATAGCTTGCACATTTTACAGAATTAATAGCGATTAGATCAGGACAGAATCAATACAGAGAGTCAAAAGCATGGAAGATGTGAAATGAACTTATAGCCATGATGATGAATTCAAGGGTTTGTATATCAATATGGGTATTGATAGTACAGAATCCAATGAGCATAGAGAAGGCAAGGAGGAGTGCATAAACTTGGTAGAAACTATAAAGGGACTGTAAAAATATGTCCAAAGCTATAAAGTCGATAATGAAAGGCTTATGAAATCCAAGAAGCAACAAGATGTCTTCAATATCAAGTTGATGCAAAGCTTGGACAGAATAGAAAAAAAAAATCGATAAGGAGATAGAGTCAACCAAGTCAAGAAGTTGCATGTCTCATGATGAGAGAAGAAAAACAAGAAGTGTGAATAGGAATCATCATCACTCACCAAAAAATTCATTTAGGAAAGTGCAAAGTAGCTCAAGTCCATCTCATGTCAGAAAGCATAAGAGAAGGACTAGGATGGATGAGCTACAAGGAGAAATGAATAAGATCAAACCTCCTACATTTTTGGTGAGCACAAGAAGGATGAAGATGTGGAGACCTGGTTGTTGGGCATGAGGAAGTACTTCTAGCTGCATAATTACTCTACGCGGGCAGAAGGGAGAATTGTCATCTATCAGCTAAAGGGAAAAGCATCAATGTGGTGGGATCAGTTCGTGCAAGTGAAACGCATTGATGAGAAGAAGGTTACTTGGAGGGAGTTTAAAATGTATTTTCAAAAGAAATACTTAACCAAGAAATACTATGACAAGAAAATGAAGGAGTTCTTTGAACTCAAGCTTGGGAGTGTGGCAATATATGAGTATAAAAGACGATTCTTAGAGTTGTTGAAATATGTTGCATTCATCAAGGACAAGCAAGTTAAAATTCAAAGGTACCTGAGTGGGAAACCATCATTTATCAGTGACAAGATACAATATGATGACCCCAAAACATTGGAGGAAACCAAAGGCGAGCTAAATGTCTTTATGATCAGCAAAGGGGAAGACCGACTTTCCAAAAGGCTTGGGAAGACAAAAAGAAAAAAAAGATGGAACAAAGGAAGAAGGGGACTAAGCCACCACTTTTCATAAATACTTCTCAAGGACAACCAACTCCCAAGGATCCCATAATTATTGAGACAATGGGGCAAAGACCAAAGCAACCACTTATTCAATGATGGGGTTGTGGAGGAGACCACATGTACAGAGATTTCCCTTACAGAGGTGAAAAAGTGAGGAATGTTCAAAATGTACAGCAAGTTGCAACAGTTGAAGACATGGGCAGAAATGTACCAAGGATCTACGTAGCCCTAGATAACAAGCAAGTTGAGTTTTAGTTGCACGTGATTGAAGTGGAAGGTAAGATTAATGACCAACCCATTGCTATTTTAATTGATTTAGGAACTAGTCATAGTTATCTAGATCCCAAGATGGTAGAAAGATTCTAATGGCCAAGAAGCAAGATTGGAAAACCTTGGTTGGTGTGTTAGCTATGAGGGAAAAAAGGAAAATTAATGAGATCGTTAAGGCATGTCTAATGGATATGAATGGGTTGAGAACAAAAGTTGATTTGAATATTATACCTTTGGGCTCTTACGATTTCCTCATTGGTATGGATTGGTTGGACCAATATCATGTTGTAATAGACTGTTACAATAAGGCATTTACTTGCTTGGATGAGGAAGGAAACTTAAGAGCAGTCCAAGGGATTCCAAGAGTTGTAACTATCAAAGAAGTTTTCGCCTTGAAATTGAAGAAAAGATATAGGAATGGATACCAAGTATTTGCAGCGCACATGGAAGAGGCACTTAAGGATAAAGTGCTAAATGTTGAAGACTGCACAATACTAAATGAATTTGAAGATGTCTTTAAAGAAATATCGTGGTTGCCACCAAAAAGAGATATTGATTTATCTATAAATCTAATGCCTGGAGCAGCCCCCGTATTCAAGACTCCTTACAGGATGAGTACACCAAAGTTGAAGGAATTGCAGATGCAACTTAAATAGCTTCTGAAGAAGGGGTATATATTCCCGATTGTGTTACCTTGGGGTGCCCCAGTATTGTTTGTGAAGAAGAAGGATGGTATGTTGAGGCTTTGTATTGACTTCAGGAAGTTGAACAAAATAACAATAAATAACAAGTATCATTTTCCAAGGATAGATGACCTCTTTGACCAGCTGAGGGGCGCGCAAATATTTTCAAAGATTGATCTCAGATCTGGATATCACCAAGTGATAATTAAAGAATAAGACATGAGTAAGGTTTCTTTCATAATGAGGTATGGACATTATGAGTTCGTTGTGGTGCCATTTGGATTGTCAAATGCACCAGTTGTCTTCATGTGTTTAATGAATGGTATATTCAAAGAATACTTAGATAAGTTTGTCATTGTATTTTTTGACGGCATACTTATTTACTCAAAGTCTAAAGAAGAACATGAGCAACACTGGAGGATGGTGCTGCAAGTATTGAGAGAGAATCAGTTGCATGCAAAGTTGAGAAAGTGTTCATTCTACCAGAGGCAGATTCATTACTTGGTTCATATCATTTCGGAAGGAGGAATAGCAGTGGATCCAGAAAAGATAAGGGCCATTGAAGAATGGCTAAGACCAAGAAATATCTCTGAGGTGAGGTCCTTCGTGGGAATTGTAGGTTACTACAAAAGATTCATTGAAGGCTTCTCAAAGATTCCACACCCAATTACATCCTTGCAAAAGAAAGGTGTGTGATTTGAATGGACATCGGATTGTGTAAGGAGTTTTCAAGACTTGAAGAGTTTGCTGACAAGTGCGCCGATTTTGAGAATTTTTTATCCTAATGAAGACTTCGTTGTGTGCATGGATTCATGAAAGGAAGGGATCGGTGGAGTCCTTAGTGAGAATGGGCATGTGGTGTGCTACGAATCAAGGAAATTAAAGGATCATGAAATTCATTATGCTACTCATGATTTGGAATTGGAAGCCATAGTGCATGCCTTGAAGATGTGGAGGCACTACCTCATGGGAAGAATATTTGAGTTGAGGATAGACCACAGTGGTCTGAAATATTTGTTTGGAAAACCAACTCTAAATTCCAGGCAAAGCAGGTGGTTAGATTTCCTCAGTGAGCATGAATTTGATATAAAGCATATCAAAGGAAAAGAGAACAAGGTTGTTGACGTACTTAGCAGGAGGGTGCATGAGATGCATGTTACAACCATTAGCATGTAAAAATCATATTTGAGTGACAGAATAATAGAGGTTTCCAAAGCATATCAATGCTATGTGGACATAAATGAAAATTTATCGCAAGGTAAATTGCAACAGAAATTTGAAGGTTATGAGCTAAAAGAGGATGGAATCCTCATGTATAGGCACAGAGTTTATGTGCCAAATGATCAGGAGTTGAAAAAACTGTTATTTTCATAGATGTATAAAGTTCCTTATGTTGGGAACCCGGGCTACCAAAATACAATTACACGGTCAAAAAGAAATACTATTGGCCAAGCATGAAAAAAGAGGTTGTTGATTTTATTGCTAGATGCCTTGAATGTCAAAAGGTCAAGGTTGAGCACAGACACCCAGCTAGTTGGCTACGACACTTTCCCATTACTGAGTGGAAGTGGGAAGTTGTAACCATGGATTTCATTACTAAGCTTCTTAGGACTGCTAAGCAACATGATTCTATTATGGTAGTGGTGGACAAGCTTACTAAAGCTACCCATTTTATTCTAGTGAAGTCAACTCACAAGGTAACCAACATTACTAATATATACATGAGATAAATTGCTAGGCTACATGGTGTACCTAATACTATTGTGTCTGACATAGATCCCAAGTTCACATTGAATTTTTGGAAAGGGTTGTTCAAAGAATTTGGGACAAATCTGAACTTTATCACAACATATCACCCTGAGTCAGATGGACAAACTGAGAGAGTAAATCAGGTGATTGATATGCTCAAGATGTATGTGATGGATAAACCATCAAAATGGGAAGACTACCTACACTTGGTAGAGTTTTCTTACAACAATGGGTATCAAGCATCTTTAAATATGAGTCCATTTGAGGCACTTTATGGTAGAAAGTTCAACACAATAGTGAGTTGGGACAACCCAGCAGACCGCGCAATGGTTGGGCCAGATTTGCTAAGGGAAATGGAAGAGAAAATGGTGAAAATAAGGTAGAATTTAAAGGCTACCCAAGACAGACAGAAAAGTTGCACAGATAAAGGCAAAACCCACAGAGAGTTTAAAGTGGTGACCATGTGGTCTTGAAAGTAAAAGCAAGGCACAATTCCCTGAAGTTGGGAAATTGTTCTAAGCTGACAGCACGCTACTGTGGGCCATTTGAAATCCTAGAAAGGATTGGTCCTATCACATATATGCTTGCATCGCCTACATCCTTGTGTATATATAATGTTTTCCATGAATCATTGCTTAAAAAATACGTACTTGATGCTAATCATGTCATTGATTGGAATGTGATTCAGATGGAGCTAGAAGGTGATTTTGGAGTGCGACCGGTTTGCATATTGGAATGGAAAATCAAACAGCTTAGGAATCGATCCATGGGGATAGTAAAGGTCCAATGGATTTGGTATGGTCCTGAGGATGAAACTTGGGAGCGCGAGGATGATATGTGGGAAGAGTACCCGCATCTTTTTGAAGACTTTTGAAGTTTTTGTATGTACATGTGTATATAATGCACTGAGGACAGTGCATAAATAAGTGGGAGGGGAATGTAATACCCCTAATCTGAACCCCAATTGTAAATTAAAATGAAAATGTACATATAGGCTAGTGAGTCGTTTCCACCATGTTTTGGTTCAATTTTGTGCACATCTGAGTAGTGTGTGAAGATTGTTTTCCAAAGAAAACACGCACACCTTACACAGTGTTGCGTGCACCTAAGTAAGTACGTGTGGATTGTGAATTAAGGGAGGGGTGAACACATTCCATAGTGTTGCGTGCACTTGAGTAAGTGTGTGAGGATTACCTTGAAGCATGCATCGAACCGAGTTTTTTTTTTTGTGTGTGTGTGTGTATTTGAGGTCGAAGAGCCTGTGTGGTTATTGGAGTGGTGAGTCGAGATTCAAAAAGGTCAGTGTGCCTATCCTTGTAAAATTTAATCACACTCAAATTATTAATAAAATCACATCATTGCACGCAAACCAATCAGACAAAAAGAGACGAGGAGATAAACTCCATCGAAAAGGGAAAAGGGGGATAAGAGATTATGAGAGGGGCTAAGCCAAGCGGGCTTAAGTCCAAGGGAATATTTTATTGATATTTTTGAAAAGTATACTTTATGTATATTTATTTATCCTAAGTTCTCGAGGGATGGGAACGAGTCACCAAGTGGATAAAGCTAATTTTGAAGGTGACAAGTGTCCAATTATGACCATGCAAATATATGATTGAACCTTAGTGTATTTTGGGGGGGATTCACTCATTTTTTTCTTCAGGGGTCGGACCATTTGAATTGGGGATGACCATTACCTTAACTTAAAATAAAAACTTGGAAATGGGTTTCCATATAGTAACCAGAGATTTTGTTGTCGAAGAGGCGAGTTTTCATGACCGTGAGCATTCTCTCCGGGTGAGAGATTTGCTAGGAATTGTTCCCTGGTACGATGGGAATTAGTTACAAGGCTATGATACTTCCTGTCTAACCTGTTGTTGAAGCCCTGGAAAGGAAGTGGGGCAGCCAAGGGACTACTGAGTAGAGAAGGGGAACACTTTCTAGGGTGGGACAGGCATGTGGGGAATGAGAGACTATAGGCTAGTCGCAGTAGTTGGGCACCTTGGACTGAGAAATTCTGCTTATTATCAAACCTTATCTTTCCATTAGGAATCATTTTTCCCTGGTGGAGTTTAATCCCTAGCTCGGGGGTGACATGTTGCTGAAATTTTATGAGTAACAGATTCTATGGTTGGGAGGAATGTCTGAGATCTACGCACATTTGGTGACTCTTTATAAAAGATAAGTGTCCTTTATGTGCTTATCTAATTTACTGTGTGCTTATTTACCTATGTCTCATATGGGTTTATTTCTTATATGATGTTTCATATGATCAAATGTCATTGTTTTGTATAATGTTGTTTCCACATGTAAAGTGTGATGTTATTATTCAGTATTTTTCGTCGCATATGCAGAGTATGACAGTTATTAAGTATTCATGTTAGTTAATTTTTTGATAAAGGTGATGCTAGAATTGTCATGTGCACAGGGAAATAAATCATGTGCGCAAGAGGCTGGGTTCGTTGTGTGCACAGGAAAGCAGTCCCCGCACAAGGAGAACAGAATTTACGTGAGACACCAGAATGGTTGTGCGCGCAGTAGTAATCATGTGTTCAGAGTGGTTATACGTGCATTAATACTTGTGTGCTCTAAATGATTGTGTAGGTAGTTGTATTAGGTGTTAATTATGATTTTATAACTGGTTTTTGAAGAGGAACATTTGTGTGGCGTGATCCAGCTTGGGATTGTGCGCGTCACCTCATGTGTTTCTGCGCAGATTAATGTTATAGTGTAGAATCTGTGCACTAGATTTTTGGAGTAAGTTGGAGATGTTACAAATTGGTATTAGATCATTTTGTTAGTGTTGGTAACGAGGGACGTTACAATGGTCGTCCACCTCTTCCACTAACTCAACGGTTCTTTATCTTCTTGGAAGTTTTTCTACATTTTTTTAGGTGCCAAACTTCCAAGGCCAATTTGAGGCTTTAAACGGTGTTTTTTTTACATTCTAGGGGTCGGGGATTTCCATGACATTCCTTGGATTTGACCAAAAGTTGTAGTCCTCGGACAGTTCTTTCCAATGACCTATCGTGTGCCCCAAACGAAGATTGTATGCAAAATTTGTTCCCCCGTGAAGTTGACATATCAATTAACTACCTTGGGGCCCACAGTGCTTTTGATGTTTCATATTCAAAGGTTAGGGTTTTGATGTTTAGGTTTTCTCCTCTTTATTTTTTAAGCTTCATGATAAAAAGCCCTTTTCTGCCTCTTTATTTTTTATGTTTCATGATAAAAGGCCATTTTCAGCGTATTTGAAATCATCTTTTTGCAAACGAGCATAGCCATCATCTCTTTCTCTTCAGCGATAAGCTACCACCATTCTATCCAACTTGTGTTCTACAATATTCTACTATTTTATCCGTTAATAGAAGTTGGGTTTCACTATATTGTTGTACTCCTTGCTATATTTATGTGTGTGTTCCATTTCGTTCTCAATATAATTCAGATTAGTTGTATCAAAGCAATCTGCTCCTTGTTATTTCTCAGTGCATGTCCCTGACGAGGTTAGGGTATAGAGATTTGGATCTCAAGCTACTTTCACTTGGGGACGACCGCTCTTGTTGGCCCAACGATCCGAATTGGATCCAACAAGAAAAGTTGGCTATTGACACAAGTTCTAATATTATCATCACATTAAATGTTTAAGGATATGGATGAATAAGAGATCAACGTGTTGGCGTGAAGGGCCCCATGCCATCATGATTGATGTCTACCATTGTATGTAATGTAGTCTAAATTTTAATTGATATGTAAATTCGAGTAGTATATGTTTGTACGTAAAGAAATAATGATACTTTCATGAGACCTTTTCTACTTGGGAGAAAAGACAAACAAACAAAGAAAATAAGGAGAAATGGATTGAATAGAAGTTGAAGCGTTAGGGATGTTTGACCTTCCATCTATCCTCCTAGTTGACTCAGTCATCTATATAATGTTTCCCACAATGAGAGAGGGGTTCTTTAGTTGTGAATGATGTAAAGAGGTTGCCCAGATGTCACTAAGGAGCATAGACATGAACCAAAGAGAATGTAACTTGTCCATTGTTGAATAATAAAGATCCTAGCCAAAGCCAAAAGAATGTTGGTTTTCCCATTTGGGATTCCAAATTGAACGTTGAGTTATGTATGTGTGTTTTTTGTATTAAAATTTTTTTGTCTATGAGTGGAATTGTCTTCACTATAATTTAATGAATGGTTAATGGAATGTATTGTAATTTAATGGTTGTTTACGTATTTTTTAGTAAACAGAACTTTGTGCCAATTATGGTTTGAGCACGTTTTATATGAATATGGCTCCCATGGGTCAACAAACCAGACTAACAACTCTTTAACCATACTCGTACATTGATTCTAAAGTTGGAAATCGATGACCATCCTTCCCAATTCGTTTCTATTTACTTGGGGGTTTCTATTTTTTGTTTTAAGAGTCATTGGGGATTTTCTCTCACTTCCGGAGTCAATTCCGCTATCAATCGGTGTTTGTACTTGGTTCATAATCTGTAATTCACATTCACTACTTTTTCAGAGCATTTTTCCTTTGCCCATAATTCATGTATAGTTCATACTTGAAATTTAGTGTTGTTTGGGCATTTATTAACTACCCATGAACCGTATACACATTTTTACAATTCCTTCAACTATCAATTTTGCCCCAAACATTTTTCTCTATTGTTGAATATCAAAATCAACTTCCAGACGTTTTTTCAGGTGTTGTGGATTACCAAAATCTCCCCTGGGCATTTTTATGTATCGTGAGTTACCAAAATTGCACCCCAAATGTTTTCCTACGCAGTTGGTTGTCAAATTCGCCCTCTAACTTATACTCTTCATCGTTGGTAGACCTGACTCATCCCTGAGCATTTCAACTCCACCATTGGTCATTTTCCTCTTCCTTAATTGACCATCAACAATTTCCAGTCAGTTAGATCCACCCATGGTTCAATTGGGTTTTCATTTGGTCAATTTGGTTCTCTTGGTCGACCAGACTTTCGTTTGATTCGACTTGGTCGACCAGAATTTGGTCGACTCAACTTGGTCAACTTTCCTTTCATTCGACTCAACTTGGTTGACTTTCCTTACTTTCAACTCGACCTCTGGGAGTTTGACTTCTTTATCATTTGATTGATTTGACTTAGGGTGGTCAACAAGTCAGTTTCCTGGTTGACTCAACTTTGGCTTGGCAAGTTCAGTTTCTATAAGAGGATGAGAACGATGACTGTATTTGTTTTGTAAAGGACTCCATGTTGGTGAGACAGATAGGCTATAATCCTCCCGTTTACAAATTAGATGGTATCAGAGCAGAACTTCAAATGCATTTAGTGAGACATGTATGGTAAGTGCCCGTGGTGATTACAAAATAAGTGGACAAGAGTTGTTTCCAAGGATAGAGAGAAGTAAAGCACCAAGAATGGGAGGGGAGCCTTATGGAAGAGAAGAGGAATAATATCCCAGGGTCAGGTTGGATCGATTTGAGAAGCATTTGGCCACATTGACATTGATGGTGTCACAACTATTGACATCGAAGAGTAAGGAAACACCATCAATAGGGGCTTGTCATGAAGGCCCCAAGAAGGAAGAAATTAAGTTAGAGACAGAGTGTAATACTAAGCCAAAGATGGGAGACTATAGCTATAGCAAGACACATGTACATATCTATGTGGAGGTCAAGGTGGAAATCAAGCCATATACTGGGGAAGTGGATGCTATTAGGTTGAACCAATGGCTACAACAGATGGAAGAAAACTCCAGCATGCATGAAGTAACTGGAAAATAAAAGATTGATTTTGCTTCGTTTAAGATTGAAGGGCATGCTTTGACATGGTGGGAAAGTGATGCAGTAACTAGAGCACTAGGAAATGAGCCTCTTGTGATTGATTGGGAGGTGTTCAAGGACATGATCAAATCCCAATTTTATCCAATAGGATATGATGAACACCAACAAATAGCATGGCATTACTTCAAGCAGAGACAAGGACAATCAGTGTAAGAAGTCACCACAAAGTTCAGGAAGAGAGCAATTCAGATGGGAGTCTCTCTCAAAAGTCCAGACATGTTAGTTGAGTATTTTGGGGCATTGTTGCCTCACATTCATAGACAACTAATTTTATTTAGGTCAAAGATGATTGATAAGGCCAATATTCCAGCATGGTACTTTGAGGGAGACAATTGGAAGCAACAAATAGGTACACAAAATCAAGTCAAACCCTCAGAGCAACAAAAGAAGAAGAAAAACAAGAAGAAGTGGAATGAGAAGAACATCATGGAAACAACACAAGAATAAACTCCTTCAATTTAACAATGTAAAGGATGTGATCGAAAGGGACACACTAAGAAGAACTGTTGGAAATTGCACCCTGAGAAGTGCCCCAAATATTTCCAAAAGAAATAAAGAGAGAGAGAGAGAGAGAGAGAGAGAGATAGAGAGAGAGAGAGAGAGAGAGAGAGAGAGAGAGAGAGCAATGATATCATTGGATGTTGAGGAATGGGTGGATAGCACCTCAAACCCAGAAGGGAAGATCAATTGCACTAATCTTCAAAAGGAGGTGGGATTAGTTGGTTGCAATCACAAAGAGGAGAAGGCAATGACTGAACTCTTCTGCATTAAAATCCACATGAAGCAGAATAAGGTGGATTGTTTGCTTGATCACAGTTCACAATCCAATTTGATATTTGTGCAATTGGCTAAGAAACTTGGGCTAGAGACACAAGGTCATATGCATCCATACCCCCTGGGATGGGTAAGACAATATGTGGAATTGAAAGTGAGAAAACGGTGCAAATTTAAGTTTTCCATCAATCAAAACTTTGATGATTATGTAGTTGCAGATGTGGTCCCTCTAGACATATGTGGAGTCATCTTGGGAAGTCCATAATTGTACATAAGGGATGCCATTTTACATAGGATATCTAACCAGTATAGACTAGTGAAGGATGGAAAAGTGTATGCCATAAATGCACACAAGGACAAATCTAAGCTCTCTCGAATCAATGCTCATTGAGTCAGAAGAATCATGGGCAATACAAAGAAGTTTGTCTAGTTGTTCTTGAGAGAAGCAAGATATCAAAGATAAGGAAGTGATTTGGAGATGAAGGCCTCCCTTGAAGGATGTAGTGGTGAGAAGCGTCAACAACTATAACAATTGATTGAATCCTACAAGGAAGTTTTTCAAGAGCCTTAGGGACTGCCACCCAAGCGAGAGGTTGAAAACAAGATTCAGTTGTTGTCGAAGTCACCACTTCCTAACATTGGATTGTATATGAAATATGTCATTGAAGCAGATGAAGCAAATAAGAAACTACAATAGTTGTTGGAGCAGGGAGTCATCAAACTTAGTACATCACCATGTGTTTCACCCATCATCATGGTGCCAAAGAAAGATGGAAGTTGTATAATGTGCATTGACTATCGTGCCCTGAATAAGATTACCATCAAAAATACATATAAGGAATGATGACTTGTTGGATCAACTGCAGCAAACCAAAATCTTCACTAAGATGGACCTTAAATCAGGCTACCAGCAAGTGAGGATCAAAGTAGAAGACCTGTGGAAGACAACTTTCAAAACAAGACAAGGTTTGTACGAGTGATTAGTAATGCATTTTGGATTATGCATTGCACCTACAACATTTATGAGACTAATTAATGATGTGCTACGTCCCTTCATTGACTCTTTTGTAATAGTATATATGTATGACATGTTAATCTTCAATAATACTTGAAAAAGGAACTTTGCACATGTGACACAGATACTAGAGATCTTGAAGAAGAATCAATTGATTTCCAACTTGAAAAAATGTGAGTTTGGAAAGACTTCCTTGATATATCTTGGACACATGATTGGAGGAGGGGAGTTGAGGGTATATCTAGAGAAGATTGTAGCCATCGCCCAATGGTGTATTCCCACCAATGTGACAGAGGTTAGAAGTTTCATGGGAGAAGCTCGATATCTAAGAAAGTTCATTGTAAAATTATCTACAGTAACAGTGACATTGTATGTCGTGATTTCCAAAGGAAAGAGATTTCATTGGAGTAAGGCACAACAAAGAGAATTTGAAGACTTGAAGAAGAAAACTAGTGATGCTCCAATGTTAGCCACGCCAAATTTGCAGTGACCTTTTGAGATAAAAACTAATTCTAGTGGATATGCATTAGGAACAGTACTCGTGCAAGGAGGAAGGCCTGCATGCTACCATTCAGAGTTGTTTCATGGAGCAATGCTTAACTATCACACATATGATAAAGAGTTATTTGCAATTGTACAAACAGTGAAGAAGTGGAAGCATTACCTCTTGGGAAAAGAGGCGATCATACACACAGATCATCAACCCCTCCAGTATCTATAGAGTCAGAGAAAGATGTAGTAGCTGAGGCATTACAAGTGGTTAGGTTTCTTGTAGAAATTTCATCTACTGGTTAAGTACAAGAAGATCCACAAATACACTAGAAAACATGCTCTCTCGACCACCACTAAAAAAGATTGCAACAATTGGATAGATAATGCAGCTTAATCCTTTCACTCATGAACTTCCATGTGAAGATTACGAGAGAACTTAATATTTTAGAGGAGTCTACAATTAGTTGAAGGAGAATTCGTTCACTGTCATGGAAGGAAATGAATACCACCTCTAATATGGGTTGTTGTACAATCAGGACAAATTGTGCATACCCCGGGACAGAAGAGTTCAGTTGATGAGAGAATCACACACTTATAGGGTTGTTGGGTATTTTGGCATGAAAAAGACAATGGTGAATTTGCAACAATATGTGTATTGGACGAAGATGTAGGAGCAGGTGGAAAAGTTTGTTAGAGGTTGTGTTCTTTGCAAAACTAGCAAGCCAAGCAACCAAAAACTTGGTTTTTACATGCCATTGTCAGTGCCAAACAAACCTTGGGAGAGCATCTCCATGGATTTTGTCAGAGGTTTTCTTATGACTCGTAGAGGCCATGACTACTTGTTCATTTTGGTAGACTGCTTCAACAAAATGTTTGTGTGCATTCCCTGTAAGAAGAAAATCTCTAGATGAGAGGAAATTGATCTATTATTCATCCATATTTGGGTACGTTTCGGATTTCCAAACTCTATCACATCTTATAGGGACAACAAGTTCTTGGGCAGATTTTGGATAACACTTTGGGAGAGAATGGATACCAAGTTGAAGTACTCCAATTCCTTTCATCCTTAGACTAGTGGAAAAATCAAGGTCGTAAATAGGACGTTGGTGCAATTGTTGAGAGGTTACAACAACAAACATCCAAAGACTTGGGATGAGTAGCTAATCTACAATCAACACTCTTACAACAGAGCACTTCATTCTTCCACCAATAAGTCTCCTTTTAAGACTTGTTTTTTTTATTTACCTCCTTCACAATTGGATATCGTGTATGGATAGTAGAAGGAAGAAGCAAGACTACAAGGAAATGAACATAAGGCAAGCACATTCATGGACAAGATCAGGCATATACATCTAAGGGTTCAGGAGCAACTCGAGAAGAGCCAGTAGTTGTACAAATCCAAGCATGATCAACATAGGGAGGATCATAAATTTTGTGTTGGAGACAAGGTGTGGCTCTATCTTTGTAAGGAATGACTATGAGGAGAAAGAAATAAACTCAAGCCCTTTATAAATGGGCCATTTGACACCATTGAACAAGTGAATGAGAATGCCTTTAGGCTAAAATGTCCACCTTATATGCAGATCAACTCAATGGTGAATGTGGAATATTTGAAGTTGTTTGAACCCTCCATGTTGGATAAGGAAGAAGAACATCAGGTTCTTCCTATTGTTGAAGACCTTGCAACTCATGGACTTGAGGATTTGAAGGAATACACAATTCTGCAACACAAGGAGCAGACAACTCGCAAAGGACAATAATAAATGTGGTAGGTTGGTCTCAAAGCACATACTGCAAGGAAAGTGAAGTGATATGAGAAGAACCAAATTGAAAGCAAGTTCCCTCATCTATCCATGGCAGATTTGAGGGACCAAAGGCCTCCCAATGGGGAGGTGTGATCCGAATTAGATCTGACAAGAACAATTGGCTATTGGCACAATCTCTAATATTATCAACACAAGCAATATTTAAGGCTATGGATGAACAAGATATCAACTTGTTGGTGTGAAGGGCCCCATGCTATCATGATTTATCTCTACCATTGTATGTAATTTAGTCTAAATTTGAATTGATATATAAAGTTGGGTAGTATATGTTTGTACATAAATAAATAAATAAATAAAGAGACGTCCATGAAACCTTTTCCATGTGGGAGAAAAGACAAACAAATGAATAAAAGAAGGAGAAATAGACTGGAGAGAAGTTGAAGAGTTGGGGATGCCTGACCTTCCATCTATCCTCCCCCTCAACTTAGTCTTCTATATCATGTTTCCCCAAATTGAGAGAGGGGTTTATTTGGATATGAATGATGTAAATAGGTTGCCCAGATGTCACTAAGGAGCATAGAGATGAACCAAAGAGCCTGTAACTTGCCCATTGTTGAATATAAAAAAAATCCTGGCCAAATCCAAAAGAATGTTGGTTTTCTCATTTGGGTTTCCAGGGTAAACTCTAACTTGTGTGTGTGTGTGTGTGTGTGTGTGTGTGTGGAATTGTCTGCATTATAATTTAATGAATGGTTAATGGAGTGCATTGTAATATAATAGTTTTATGTGTATTGTTTAACAAAGAGAACTCCATGCCAGTTATAGTTTGAGGTCATTTTATATGAATATGGTCCCTATGGGTCAATAAACTAGATTAACAACTCTTTGACCATACCCATACATTGATTCTGAAGTTTGAAATTGACAACCCTCCTTCCCGAGCCGTTGTTATTTACTTGGTGGTTTCTAATTTTCATTTTAAGATTTGTTGCGGATTTTCTCTCACTCTGGGAGTCGATTCCACTGTCACTCGGTGTCTGTACTTGATTCGTCGGTCATGCTTCATATTCTCGACTTTGTTGGGGTGTTTTTCCTTTTCCCATAATTCATGTACAATTCATACTCAAAATCTGGGGTTGTCTGGGCATTTATTAACTACCCATGAACCATATACACATTTTTACAATTCCTTCATCTATCTATTTCTCCCCATACATTATTCTCTGTTGTTGAATATCAAAATCGACTTCTAGACATTGTTTTAGTTGTCGTGAGTTGCCAAAATTGCCCCTGGGAATTTTTATGTGTCGTGGGTTACCAAAATCACATCCTAAACATTTTCCTACGCAATTGGTTGTCAACTTCTCCCTCTGAGTTATACTCTTCATTATTGGTTGACTCGACTTGTCCCTGGGTGTTTCTGTAAGTTTTAAACCTGTGAAGTAAAGCAATGCATATATATTCTTAAGAAAAACAAAATTTAATCAATGGCTCATTCACATAGTACACAGAGATTTATATCG
>ML805053.1:67469-83149 GCA_009831015.1 Picea engelmannii | reverse complement strand
CCCCCCCCCCCCCCCCTTTCTAAATGACTCAGTTTTATCATTACCTCTCTTAATTGATTCGTTTTTGCATAATCTTTTTCTTTTAATCAGGGATAATTACATGTCATTGATTTGGTTTCAAATACTTGTCATCAAAGTTGTCATAGGTTGAGTTCGCGACAGGTATAAAAGAGTTTTATATGCAAAACATAGTTGATTGCAAGAATCAAGCTATTCTTTCAAACGAGGATTGGCGTGTTAATTTTTGAAATCAGTTTATTATTTAATATGTTATTTTAAATATTTCAACCATTTGAATGGTGCCTACATACATGCGCAATCATAGACCAGGGCATCCACACCAGATTACACTCAGTTTCATCATTATACAACACTAGTTACGATCGTGAGAACTTTACCAGTTCATCATGGCCATTATAGATTGAATTGAGGGTTAAACAACGCACATGGATCGGTTTCGATATGAAGAAATCTGCATTCACTTCACTGTCGACATAAGAGATACTCTTCCCACCATGGCTCCACCTCGAGAATGATGGAAACTAAACCAGACCGAGCCACAAGGCCTGGAATTGTTCGAAGCCATACCCAAAATAAAAGACATTTTCGTAAAGCCTGAGTGGTATAATTTCCTATGTGCATTTCAAGCCCACCACACAGGCTTGGCTTTGCTCTTCGCGAGAAATTTGATGTCTTCCAGACCATGCTTGGGGATACTTGGATTCATGTCACAGAACATTTCATTGGAGCAGCTTGTGCTCTCCTTTTCTACAGAGAAAGATGGTTAAAGAAAGGCAAGCTACCTCCCGATCTCTGCAACAAGTCCTTGGTTCCCGAGCACCAAGACCCCTATTGGATCCAAGGGATCCCCGTGGCATGGATAAAGGATGATTGGAAAAGATCCCTAACAGCAGTGCGGAGATATATCATAGGTGAAGGTTGATTTAGCATTGTTCATTGTTATCACCTTCATTTCCTTATGCATCTAAGTGGAGAAAAAGAGCTTAATTTACCATACTACCTGATTAATATTCTAACCAAAATGGCCAAGAGGGTTCAAGGTCATCCTGAATCTGCTCACAGAAGCATGTACCATTAGGGCTTGATTAAATTGTTGGTAACTTTCGCTCTGAAGGAACTTGAAATGCCTCGGGACTATTTCTTGAAGTTTGTGGGATTGAAAGAATAGAAGCAAGTCCCCGATTCACAAAAAGAAGGTGATGCAAGTAAGGAGGTTAGGGTTTCTTCAAATCCTGGGGGCTCAACGAAGACTGTTCAACCCACAGTGGGAAAAGGGAAAGTCCCTAAAACAAGAAATACGCCTTTGAAAGCAAAAATTTTGAAACCCCCATGGAGGATTCTCCTTGCATGCAATTGAGGTCTTGTACGAGAAAGGGGAAGAAAACAAGAGTGTCAAAGCTTCCATCTTGCACCCACCTGAACTGGAGACACCATAGAGGTCTTTGTCATCTAGCCACTCAGAGGAAGACCAGAAAACCCCCATCGAGCAGCAACCTAATAAACATGTAACTCGTATGAGAGGGAAAATTGGACCTGGTTCATGCAGCAAGGAAATAATTGAAGAGAAGGTTGTTCCCGCAAAAGCTTCACCTAAAACATCCCCTGCAGCTAGACAGGATAGGAAAAGGAAGGGCAAACAAAACACTGAATTTCCAAGCAAACCAAACAGCAAGACTAGAATTGTGAATCAGTTGAGGCTGAACTCCAAGGCTCTGTTCAAACCATCACTAAAGGACCCCCAGCCAATTCTGAATGAGGATGATGACAGTCCCGAATTTTCCAACATGGAGGAAATGGCAGTCAATGTGTTAAAGGTTATGACAGTGAAAAGAGAGAAATCAAAGTCTAGCCAGAATGAGGCTACAAAAACACCATTTATGACAGTTAAAAAGGAGCATCCTTCAGACTCCAATCGGCAGAGAATACAAGATTATGGATTTGATCCCGAGCAAGATTATATTATCACCTCGCCACATGCAGGGGATCCTTGCCACAGTTTACAAGACAATAAACAAGAAGTTAAAGCTGACATTGTGGGAGTACAAGGGTCCACTAAAGGGAAAGAGCCTGAAGTTATACACAGTCATAATATGAGAACTAGAAGCAGAGCACTAGCTGACCACAACAATTCTAGCACAGAGCAATAAATGAAGAAGATGCAGGTTGAGGTCAAAACAGAGAGGCTCGATGACAAAAAACAAGTATATAAATTGAAGCTTCAAGTCCACACCTTGCAACACCGTAACCAGGAACTGGAGAAATAGTACTCCAAACTATAGAATAAATATCAAAGACTCCAGAAAAAGCACCAGAACACTTGTTGCTTTCTAAAGGAAATAATTTGAAGGAGTACTTGAAGAAGCTACCAACACATCTAGTTATCTCCCAGTTGGCCTCCAACAGCGTGCATGGGTACCATTGCTCAATACAGAACTCAGTTATGTCACTCCTAGCTAGTTTGTGTCAGAGTTCAGTTCACTCCAGCATATGCATCAATCCATTTTTATTGCTAGTAGCAACTTTTAGTTGTTTAATGTTCAAGACTATTTAAGTTAAGGCATAATAAGTGGTCATTTGTGTGTGATATGAACCACTTCTTTTTTATTAAGTCAAGTTCAAAGTATACATTACTATACACTAGCAGTATTTTAGTTTAGTGAATAATTTAGTTTACAACTGATAGTGTAGAGTTAAGCCTCAGTTCCAGATGGATGAGAGCCTCTACAATTTTGATAAATATGTAGTTTTTGTATGTTTTGAGGGTTCGGTTTTATTGGGAAGAATATCAATACATCGGACTAGTTGAACATGTTCTATGCATGGATTAAAGTTCTCTACCTGGTGAATATACTCATGATGACAGTGTGTTTTGTCCAAATTTACATGTGTTTTTTTATCTTATCTTCAATACGGTTTTTTATTTGTGCAAAGTACATTTCATTTTCTTTCAGCTATTGTATAACTCATCTTTATTGATATGCAACTTGTAAAAACAACTAATGCTTTGATGAAGATCTATTTTTATTGCAACATGTGGCAGTAATTGTGTTTTTGATACATCTTTCCTTGAAATGATATTTTAAGACTTAAACTTCAGGCAGTTGATAATTCATTGAGTTGTTTGTTGTTTCCCTTTGTTTTTTACCTCTATTATCTCACTTGTCTATCATTTGTGTGCCACCAGCCAAGGCGGATCCTCCCCCATGTCATTTTTCCAACCCAACTATGTTCTTGTCTTGGTAAACCAACCCTCCAACTGACCAACAAAAAAAAATAATCAAAAAAACAACCATTCCAAACTTGAGGTGGCCTAACTCTGTCCTTTAGCAATTAGGTGCAGACTTTAGTACCAACACCCCTCATCATCCTAGATTCAAACATGGATTTACTCAATTAGAACAAACTAAAAACACGATAGGTGTATAACTAAATAGAACTCTTGAAAAAGCTCCTCTTGGTTTGGAGAATAATTTATTGGAGCCGTCTAAACTTGGAGCAAACCTCCCTTGATTTGAAGGAGCATCAACGAAGTCAACATTGACTATGATGTTGCTTCGTTGGATCAAGGGAGGTTTCAAGATCTCCCTCCAACCTCCTTTATAGATATTGATGTGTTAGATGAAGCTTTCATAAAGTAATGGGGAGATAGAAGAGATTATATGTATTACATCACTGAGTTTGGGGCCCCTAAGAGAAATAACGGTGAGTCTGTTTCAAACTTCACCAAGAGATTCAATAAGATGTATGGTAGGATCCTATATGAGATAAAACCAACTGAAGCCTCTGCCAAGATCACTTGTGCCAATGAATTTGATGCAGATTTCTCCCTTTTGTTGAGGGAGAGAAGAGCCACCACCTTTCTATCCATGCAAGAAGCAGCCATTGAGGTTAAGTCCAACATCTTAGCATCAAACAGGTTAAATACTAGATCTAATAAAGATAAGAAGAAACAACGAGAGGATTCCCCTGCCTCCTCTAACCCAGCCACATATGATCCTAAAATTGATGAAATGGCCAAAACTTTGAAGGATTTGACATTTGAAATAGCTAAGATGAAATGGGAATCTAAGCAACCAAACAGAGCTTTTCAAGGGATTGGGAATAGAAATCCAAACCAGTTTAGGAGGTCGAATGATGTCTGTCAAATAATGAAGAGAGAGAGGAGGAATCCTGATGATCAAAGAGTAGTACCTCCTTTCCAAAAAAACATATTGAGGAAATGGATGTAGATAGTGATGTTGTGGAGGATGTTGTTGTACTTTTCAATAAAACATATTTTTACACCAGTCACTTAATGCAACAATATTATTGATCTGGGATATTTTCGTCAAGTGACTTATTAAAGAATTGTATTAAATCAGCATAAACTAAAGTACACCATAAATAAGGAAAATCTCAAAAGGAAAGAGACATAATCATGCAATATGAACACAAAGAACTTGATAACGGAGTTCGTCCCTGGTGGACTACGACTTCGGGTCCTACTCTCAAATGGGTAGGTATTTTTATTAACTCCACAAAAGAATTGGGAAACATACATAAGTATACCTCATTCTGGAGTTAATCTACATAAGCTTTGTTCAGATCAGAAAACTAACACCACCAGTGTGTTCATTGTGTTGTTTTACCTAAAAATGATTGTCTCCACACCTCGATCTGAGTCTGGCACTTTTTGGGCCTAAGAAAAATATCACCTCGGTTTGCGTGCCACTGCTCTTGCAATTAATGACTGGATTGTCTCAAAATCCATGCCAAAATCTATCTCGAAAACTGCACCCAAATCATTACCGTACGGACGTGCTTGGTCTACCTCTCATGCTCTCTTATGAACCCTAACCGAAGGCCCCTTATTATACAAAATTGTGGCAGTTATGCAATTAAGAAGTGGTTTGGTGCATTGGTTGTGGAGGCTAAGTTTAGAACTTTGGTTAGCGGAGGTCCCAGGATCGAATCTTGTGGACTCCGCTTTATTTGGTGTATTGTTTGGCAGTTTTTCTAAATATGGCAGGCGGTTTGGCAAGTGCCCCTAAAATGGCGGAACCGTTACTACATCTAGAGAATGGTTTTGGAGGAGGTTATATATAGCGGATATGCCATATATAGCGAAACTACTGCCATATTTGGCGGAGTTCTGTTTATATATATACTTTTTTAAATTTTGTCACGGAGCCTCCTTGTGCATTTCGGGGGTGCCACATGGCATCCATTGATTTACCCATTTGTATGCTGACATCACCTCCATGTCACCTTGGGACATGTGGCACCTTCTGAGTGGTGCCACATGGCATCACCAAGGTGTTCCATGTGGCACTTTTTTACTGGTCCACATGGCACCCTAAAAAGTCCAAATTTGAGTGACATGTGGCAGCCTCTAGTGTGGCCATGTGGCATGATGACATCATGCTAATGTCATCATGAAAAGTGTCACCCTCTACACTTTCCATGTAGGCTGTATGGACACTGACATCATCCGTGTTGATGTTGACGTCAACAGTACAGATGCTGACTCATCTCGGTTGATTGAGCTAGGTTGACCAAAACTTTGACCACTTATATCGTTTGATCCGTAACTCCGTTTGACGAGTCATTTGCATCGTTAGAAAGATTATGACGTGCTCTTTGTGATCATGCCATTTTAACTGAGTTTTGGGAGCTCTAAATTTTTGCCCTTTTGTTGTCTACTGAAGCCATTCTGATCATTTTGAGTTGTTCTTAGCCTTCTCTGGATCCTTTTTGGATCACGCCTTCCCACTGAGAGATTTTTGGACCAACAAAAGCCTTCATTAATTAATGGGTAAGTGAGGGAAGAGTCCCCTCACTTTTTCCTTCTCAATCCACTTTGCCTTGCTTGGATGTGTGCCCTTTAAGCCTACTTGAAGATAATCAACATCACCCCTGCGTGAAGTTCTCGTCCTTCTATCCAGGATGATATCTTCTTGTAACTCATCCAAGTACTCAGGTGCAAACTCATCAACTGAAGGTATTGAAACTTCCTCATCTTGATCCATGATCATGGGAGGCTCAAAAAGTTTCAAGTTCTTTATGTTCACAACAGAGTAAATCTGCATATAAGGTGGAAGATCTAAACGAAAAGCATTAGTGCCACTTTTCTACAAGATAGTGAAGGGTCCATATCGAATGGGCTTGAGTTTCTTGCCTTCACCCTTCAATCGTTCTTTGTTGATGTGAAGCCATACCCGGTCTCCAACCTAGAACTGATGATCAACCCTGTGCTTGTCATGTCGAGCTTTATACTGTGCTTGACTCTTTTCCAATTATTCCCCAACTGCCTGATGTATCTGTTGAATCCTCTGGATGAACTTGCGGGCTCTGTCCTTTGTTCATTCTTCATTCACATCGACATCTCTCCCATACATCAAGTCCAAAGGAACCTTTGGTAGGTACCCAAAACATGTCTCAAAAGGTGAACTCTGAGTGGATGAATGTAAAGCTCGGTTATAAGAATGTTGTACATAGGGTATCTATTCATCCCATAACTTAGGATGCTTACTGTAGTATCCTCGAAGAAAAAGTACCATTGTTTTGTTTACCACCTCTGTCTTTTTGTCGGTCTGTGGATGAAAAGCAATGCTCCTCTTCAATTTGGTTTCCATCATTATCCACAAGCTAGTCCAAAAATCCCCAAGGAATCGAGTATCTCGATCCGAGACAATGGACATGGGTAACCCAAAGTGAACCCAAACATACTGAAGAAAAAAAAAAGATTAGCATTATGCTTAGCAATGATCTACTTTTTACATGGCATCAAGATACACATCTTGCTGAACCTATCCACTACAACATACAAATAATCATGGCCCCCTTTGATCATTGGTAAACCCCCTAAAAAATCCATGGAAATGCTTTCCCATGGATGGGATGGAACAGGAAGTGGTGAGTATATCCCCAATTTTATATTAGTGGGCTTACAAGTAGAACACATCACACACCCCTTTACATATATAGTTACAATTTCTTTCATTTGAGGCCAATAACAAAACCTCTACAAATGAGCCATAGTTTTTCCTACCCCAAAATTCCCAGACACAAGAGAATTATGAGCTTCTCGTATCAAATGGACTTGTTCACTTGTAGGAATACATAACTTCCCAAGATGATAGAGTAATTTTCCCTGCAGAAAATAGTTCTCTACCTATGCACCATGGGTTAGCTTCTCATATACTTCTTTAAAATCCTCATCGATGGCATATTGTTCTACATAGCTATCATGAGATAAAGAAGAATTCTTCAAAATAATAGAAGCAACAATAGAAGGTCTAGAAATCATATCAGCAACCTTGTTACTTGTACCCTTCTTTTACTTGATTACCAAATGAAATTGTTTTAGAAAACCCATCCATCTATAGTGTTGAGATTGTTGCAGTTTGGTATGTGCTTGAAGATACTATAAGGGCTGGTGATCTGCATGTATAATTGTTTCCTTCCCTAACAAGTGGTGCTTCCATTTCTTTACGCTTTGAACTAATGCATACAACTCTTTATCATATGTAGGATAGTTAACAAAAACTTGGTTAAAAGTATCAGAGTGGTAATAGATAGGCTTACGATATTGCATCAATACTGCACCCATGGCATATATGTTGGCATCTTTCTCAATCTCGAACGGTTGTTGAAGATTCGATAGTGCTAATACTGGTGCGGTACCAATCTTCTCCTTCAAAATGTTGAAAGATTTTTGTTGCTTTCCTTCCCACTGAAAAGTGTTCTTCACACTGGTTAAGGATTGCAAAGGAGCTGCTATAAAGGAGAAGTTGGGAATAAATATCCTCCAATACTGGACTACACCCAAACAGCTTCAGACTTTGGTCACACTTTTTGGCTCAGGCCAATTTACAATTACTTCAATTTTGGAAGGATCAATCTTCAATTGTCCTCCTCCCACGATATGACCTAAGTAAACAAATGCATTCTTGCCAAATTCACATTTCGACATTTTCAGATACAGCTTTTCCCTTTGCAAAGTATCCAATACCTGCTTTACATGCCTTACATGTTCATCCCAATTCCCTCTAAAAACAACAATGTCATCTAAATATGCAATCACAAAGTCATCCAAGGAAGGCCTGAATACATCATTCATCACACGCATGAAAGTTGTCGGAGCATTGCAAAGCCCAAACGGCATAACTAACCACTCAAACAATCCTTGTTTGGTTTTAAAGGGAATTTTCCATACATCTTGTTTTGTGACCCTGATTTGGTGATATCCACTGCGCAAATACAACTTAGTGAAATAAACAACATTCTTCAATTGATCAAGTAAATCATCTATGCGAGAAAGAGGGTATCGATTTTTCACCGTGATTTTATTCAAAGCCCGATAATCGACACACATTCGCCATGTGCCATCTTTCTTTGGCACCATCACGATTGGAGAACCACAAGGAGATGAACTGGGCCTGATGACCCCTTGATCCAATAAGCCTTGTACTTGCTTATTGATCTTTGTCATCTCCACAACTGACATCATGTACATGCCCACATTAGGAAGAGGAGAATCATGTTGAAGATGTATCTCATGTTGGATTTCCCTCTTAGGAGGTAATTCATATGGTTCCTGAAAAATATCATCATACTTAGAAACAATATCAAATAATTTCTTTTTATGAGATTGATCACACCCTTGGAAAGCATCGGATGTCCCGACATATTTCTCTTTGACGACCATGAGTACATATCTCTTATTAGTGGTTATGAGTCTTTTCATTTGCCCTGCACTAACAAGTGTTGTATTTACCCTCATGTTGTCAGCTCTAACAATATATTCCACTCCCCCTTTGGTAAGGTGGTATTTTTTCTCATGACGAAAGAAGACTTCTTTTCTATCATAAAGATAAGGACTTCCCAACACTATGCCACATATATCAACCGGTACAACATCCAAATACACTTCATCAATCAACTTTGAACGAATAGAAAATCTGACCCTACATTGTTTGGTGACATTAAGTTTTTCTTTGTCACATACCCAACCAAGAGGATAAGGATTTGGATGTGGTTTTGTTACAAGACCCGTCTTCTTGACAAGTGCTTCAGATATTAAGTTTACTTTAGAACCCGGATCAAATAATGTATCTATCTTAGTATGTTTAGATACAACTCCTATATGAAATAACTCATTCCTCTTTCATTCATCAATATGAGATTCATCATTGGAACTTGAACTAGCATGAAGAGAATATTTACCTTGTACTCCAGCCACTGTGATATTTCCTCCATCTCCTGATTTGGAACCAAGACCTTGTTGCACTGTAGCAACAGTCTTTGTCTTCCCCTTTCCACATGAACTATTTCGGTTTCTTTTCCGGATGTAGTTTCGAATAGTGTTCTTCATCATGACCACTCCTCTTTCAATGAGTGCAAGATGGTTTTCCTCCTTCTCTCGTTACTATAGCGGTCTTCTTGACCTTCCTTTTAAACTTCTTGAAAGTCTTTTGTGGGAAATTGGAAGGTTTCTTCGTGGGATCTTCTTGAACATGTTTCCCCATGTTCTCAAGGTGAGTGGCTTTCACACAAACTTCGTCAAGACTAGTGGGGTTAAACAAGAGAAAAGTATGACGAATATAACTGTGAAGTGCACCAATATGCTTCATTAAAGTTTCATAATAATCCAAAGGAATATTCAATGCAAGAGCTTTCTTCCTAAATTCTTCTGTGAAACTTTGTACAGTATGACCTTTACTCTGCCTTAAAGTTTGTCATTCCATCATTACTTTAGGTAAATACCCTAATGGATAGAACTGCTTCCTTATCTTTGATTTAAATTCCGACCATGAGGAAAGAAGATTACCACACTTACTTATGTCATGTAGCTTGCTCTCCCACCATACAAGAGTGGTGCCTTCCAACCGAAGATAAGTCAGTTGCACTTTAAATTCCTCTTTGTCAATATGTTGAACACGGAAATATATTTCAACCTGTCGGATCCAATTATCTAGTTCATCCCTGGTGGACTACGTCTTCGGGTCCTGCTCTCAAATGGGTAGGTCTTTTTATTAACTCCACAAAATAATTGGGAAAAATACATAAGTATACCTTATTCTGGAGTTAAGCTACATAAGTTTTACTTAGATCGTAAAAAAAACACCACCACTTCATTTGTGGCATCGTTTTACCTAAATATGACTATATTTGTGCCTCGATCCGAGTCTAGAACATTTTGGGCCTAAGAAAAATCTCCCCTCGGTTTGCATGCCAATGCTCTTGAAATTAATGATTGGACTGTCTCGAAATCCATGCCAAAATCTATCTCAAAAACTGTGACCAAATCCATACCTTATGAACGTGCTTGATCTGCCCCTCGTGCTCTCTTCCGAACCCTAACTGGAGGCCCCTTCTTATACAAAAATTGTGGCAGTTATGCAATTAAGAAGTGGTTTGGCACATTGGTTGTGGAGGCTAAGTTTAGAACTTTGGTTAGCAGAGGTCCCAGGATTGAATCATGTGGACTCTGCTTTATTTGGCGTACTGTTTGGCGGTTTTTCTAAATATGGCGGGCGGTTTTGCAAGTGCCCCTAAAATGGCGGAACCGTTACTATATCTGGCGGATGGTTTTGGAGGAGGCTATATATAGCAGATATGAGATATATAGCAAAACTTCTGTCATATTTGGCAGAGTTCTGTTTATATATATATATATATATATATATATATATATATATATATATATATTTAATTCGGTCACGGAGCCTCCTTGTGCATTTCAAGGGTGCCACATGGTGCCCTCCTAGTGGGCCACGTGGAATCCACTGATTTTCCCACCTATATGTTAATGTCACCTTGAGACACATGGCACATTTTGGGTGGTGCCACGTGACACTTTTTTACTGGTCCACATGGCACCCTAAAAACTCCAAATTTGAGTGACACGTGGTAGCCTCTAGTGCTGCTACGTGGCATGTTGACATCATCATGACACATGTCACCCTCTACATTTTCCACATAGGTTGTATAGACGTTGACATCATCCATACTGATGCTGACGTCAGCAGTATGGATGTTGATGCATCCCTTTTGACTAGGCTAGGTTGACCAAAACTTTGACCGCTTATATCTTTTGATCCGTAACTCCATTTGACGAGTCGCTTGTGCCGTTAGAAATATTGTGACGCTCTCTTCGTGATCATGCCATTTTAACTGAGTTTATGGAACTTTGAATTTTTTCCCTTTGTTGTTTGTTGAAGCCATTCTGAGCGTTCTGAGTTGTTCTTAGCCTTCTCTGGATCCTTTTTGGATCAATTATGAGGTAGCACAACTGTCAAAACAGTTTGATAGTGAGATAGGGGAAGAGGGAGTTATTCAAGGCCAGCCCCAAAGGAAATATGATTTGAAGCCTAGAATAGGCATTCCCAAAGCCACCACCTCCGATCAAAGCAAAAAGGCAGAGGTTTCTCCCAAGCCAAACCCAATCAAGGGTGCATTGACTAAACTTCACCAGACCCCTCCATCTAAACTTGATGTACCTGAAGTAAAGGAAGTTGATAGGCCACAAGCATCATTCATCCTAGAGCATGAGTTGAGCAATATCAAGATCCTTGTACCTCTATTAGCATTGTTGAAAAATGAGCCTTTCAAAAAATCTATTATGAAGGTTCTACAGCCACCTACTTCTATTGTAACTTCTGATGTAATAAGTCTGCAGGATGAAAACCCATCCATCATTGTGGGCCCACACATTGAGGATGGCTCTGATGCTTCTCCACCTTTGTACATATCTTTAAATTTCCATGACAAGATCCTACATAATTGTCTCATGGACTCAAGTGCCTCACACAATGTCATGCCTAAAGTTCTTATGGAAGAACTAGGTCTGGAGATCACCAAGCCCTACCAAGACCTTTACTCCTTTGACTCCAAAAAATTCAAATGTTTGGGATTAATAAAAGTTTTGGTGGCTTCTTTGGCATAGTTACCCATGAAGAGTGTAGTGATGGACATCATTGTGGCTGAAATTCCTCCCAAGTTCGGTATGCTTTTGTCCAAGACATGGGCCAAGAAGGTTGGGGGATCATTACAAATGGACCTCACATATGCCACCATCCATGTTTTCGGAGGAGAACATAGGAGGCTATACAGGGAGGTCAGATTGGCATATATCGTCAGTGACCATCAGAATCCAAGCAACCATCCATTTTATGTTGTTGAGGATGAGATCGGCTCATCTATTTTTCATCTAAATGATGATGAACCAGAAATTATTGTCAGCAAATGAAAAAATTAGTCACTGACAAATCAACGAAACGAAGTATGTAATATGTATTTCAATGGATATTCATCAAAGGAAGGTTCTAGGGCCGGTATAGTCCTCATTTACCCTACATATGAGGTAATAGCGCTCTCTTATAAGCTGGAATTTGAGACTACTAACAATATATTTGAGTATGAAGCTCTGGTGTTTGGATTGAGGGCTACCAAAGACATAACCATTGATAGTTTGGCAATTTTTGGTGATTCTGAGTTAATCATCAATCAAGTCAAAAACATCTATCATGCTAAGCAATAGAGGCTTAAGTAATACAGGTGTGGGGCCTAGTTGACAACTTCTTTCTGGCATTTAACATCTCCTTCATTCCCAGAGAGGCAAATCAGAAGGTAGATTCTTTGGCCTTAGTTGCCAGTACTTTCAGACCTCCCATTGGTCCAAATATTAAGTATCAAGTGGAATTCAAACATAGGACAGCCATACCAGACAACATAAAGCACTGGAAAGTCTTTAGTGATGACTTGGAACTACAAAGATTTATGCAGACCATTGAATAATTCTCCAGTATCTCAATAGATCAGGAGGGTGAAGATGATGAATCAAAAAATCAGCAAACATCTCAGTTGTTGAACAAAGTGGTTCGCCACAACATTATGGAACTTAAAACAAACCACATCCCCATGGGTCTAGTGCCACTAGAAAGGTTATTTGATAGTTATAATGTCTCCAGATAAGCTTCCATCAAAAGTCAAGAAGAGGAAGTAATGGGATGCAACATTGGGACTGTTGAAAATCCCAAAATTGTAAAATTTTCCAAGGCATTATCTCCAGAATAAAGGGATAGGTATGTCAAACTCACAAAAAAATTTGTTGATATTTTTGCATGGTCGTATGAATATTTGAAGACATTTGACACTGACATCATCCAGCACAAGATCACTCTGAAGGATGGTTCTAAGCCATTCAGGAAAAAGATTAGGCAATTTAATCCAATGTTGATGTCCATAATTGAAAAAGAGCTGAAACGAATGCTTGATGCCAGAATTATTGTGCCCTTGAGGTACTCGGATTGGGTGGCCAACTTGGTGCCCATGAGGAAAAAGAGTGGGGAAATACGCTTGTGTGTTGATTTCCGAAATCTCAACAAGTGTTCTCTAAAGGAAAACTACCCCCTGCCCAAGATGGACCATATTTTGCAAAGGGTAGTGGGTGTGCACAAGATTTCTTTGTTGGATGGGTACTTTGTTTATAACCAAATAGCAGTGAGTGAAGAAGACAAATAAAAAACAACATCCACCACCCCATGGGGAACATTCATGTACGACATAATTCCCTTTGGATTGATAAATGTAGTGGCCACCTTTCAGAGGGCCATGGACATTTTCTCCAAATCAGATGATGAACATTTACAACACCTTGAGCAGATTTTCCAAAAATGCATAAGGTATGGGATCTCTCTGAATCCCAAGAAGTCCCACTTTGTTATGCTAGAAGGTAAGCTCTTAAGCCACATCATATCAGCAAGAGGAATAAAATAGACCCTAATAGAGTTGATGCCATTCAGGAAATTGAAATTCTCATAAATAAGAAGACTATTCAGTCTTTTATAGGCAGAATAAATTTTTTAAGGCATTTTGTGCCAAACTTTGTCGAAATCATAAGGCTTATCACCAACATGTCGAAGAAAGATGTTGTTATTAAGTGGTCCCTGGAGGAAAAATCAACATTCCAAAGGATCAAACAAGCTTTGGTTCAAGCCCTTATATTGTTCATCCCTGACTATGCCAAAGAGTTATGTATCTTCTCTTTTGCCTCCGAGGAAACCATTGTTGCAGTATTGCTGCCAAAAAATGAAGAAGGGAATGAACAACCCATAACCTTTTTCATCAAATCCCTCTGATATGTTAAGCTGAAGTATGACATATTAGAAAAATAGTCCTATGTGTTGGTCAAATATTTGAAGGCCTTCCGGGTGTATGTGTTATAGTCTAGCATAACAACCTATGTTCCTAGCAACAGTGTCAAAGAGATTATGGTTCAGCCAGATAGTGAAGGTAAGAGAGGGAAATGGATCATCAAATTGATGGAGTATGACCTGGATATAAATCCCACCAAGATAATTAAGGGACAGGGACTTTCCAAGTTGTCATCATAATCAAATTGTAAGGTGTTGGAATTGCGTCAGACCTTCACCCAATCAGATGCACCCATGATACAGTCTGGACAAGACAACATGCAGGTATTTGAAAATTACTCCTCTTCACCTTGGTACAGAGATGTTATTTACTTTCTACAACATCTAGAATGTCCACCGGATTTGAAAAAGACAAGAGCCGGGTCTCTCAAATTAAAATCTATAAAATTCTGCATTTTAAATCAGAACCTCTATTGGAGGGATCTTGTTGGCATCCTATTAAAATGTCTTGATCAAAATGAATATAAACAAGTCAAAACATATATGCACAGGGGAGTTTGTGGAGGACACCAACATTGGAAAGCTATAGCCCTTGAGATCCTAAGGGAAGGGTACTATTGGCCCACCCTTTTCTCTTATGTATTTACCACAGTAAGGACATGCAATGAATGTCGGAAGTTTGCAGGCAAACAAAAATGACTCTCACTGCCTCTAAAACCTATCACTACCAATGGCCCCTTTCAGCAATGGGGATTAGATTTCATTGGTGAGATAAATCCACCCTCCAGTGGGAAGCACAAGTGGATTTTCACTGCCACTGACTACTTTACCAAATGGATCGAGGTTGTGCCCACCAGGAATGCTACTGACAAGATGATCATGAATTTCTTCGAAACCGATATCTTTTCCAGATTCAGCTATCCTAGAAATATTATAACAAACAATGCCCAGGAATTCAAGTCCAAAGCCATGATTTACTTTTGTGGTATCCATAACATTGCCTTAACACATTCCCTGCCCTACTACCCTTGGGGAATGGGTTGGTCGAGTCATCAAACAAGACTCTCATCATAATCATTAAGAAATTGTTGACTAAAAACAAGAAATCATGGGACTCTAAACTTAAGTATGCCTTGTGTACTGATGGGATCAGCACCAAGAGATCTTTGGGAACTTCATATTTTCATCTAGTCGATGGGATAGATGTTGTCTTCCCTACTCAACTCTGTCTACCAATTCTAAAAATTTTACAGGAACAAATTGAGGAGCCAAATGGCATCCAGAGGATAATCTTTTAGATTATAAAGGTTCAACAAAAGAGAGAAGCATTGAATTAGATAACTAATGCATACCAAAGCAAGATCAAATGAGTGTTTGACAAGAAAACCAAGAAGGAGATCTTTCAAGAAGGTGACCTGGTCTTGAGGTGGGATGCCAGAAGGGATGAGAAGCCTAAGCATGGCAAGTTCGATAACCTTTGGTTTGGTCCTTTTAAGGTGGTTGAGGTTCTGGACAATAATA
>ML805053.1:36085-51914 GCA_009831015.1 Picea engelmannii | reverse complement strand
TGAAGACTCTTTAAGAGTCAAGTCCAAAAGAAAGAGCACAAAGCTCTCAAGTCCTTCATAGCTAACAAAGCTCAGGAAGGATAGCGAGTTTCAAATACCGAAAGAGAGTACCCTTTCATTTGCTACATGAATGGGCAAGATCCTTTCAGAGGATCTGAGGTCTCTCACAACCGTTATATTGGAGGAAGGAACGAAGTCGTTAATACCTCAACCCCTTCAGCCTTCGCAAGTAACGATGGGATCCAGGACCGTAGATCCAAGGATCTGTCGGAGATCTATTGACCGTCGATTTTAACCCTTGCATAGGCAAGAGAGTGGACTCGACGAAGTCCTAAAAGTCCCGAAGTATTCGCATCCATCCATTGGAGGGACACGTGGCTGTCGGTCGGCGTTTCGGCATCCGGGAAACCAGAGGACCAGACCCCTCATCTTCGCAAGTCGCGAAATCCCGGTATATGAAACCCTGATGCACTCTGTGGATGAGTCGGTTTAGTGTGAATAAGTTTCAGTGTTTCGGCATCTTGGAAACCAGAGGACAAGACCCCTCATCTTCGCAAGTCGCGAAATCCCGGTATACGAAACCCCGATGTGCTCTATGGATGAGTCGGTTTAGTGTGAATAAGTTTCATCCTTTCAGCATCCGGGAAACCAAAGGGCAAGACCCCTCGTCTTCGCAAGTCGCGAAATCCCGGTATATGAAACGCCGACGCACGATTAAAACTGAGTGTCTTTCAACACCCTTAAGCTCAGGAGGGATAGTGACCGTCAGATCCAGATCAACGAGGGTCGTTGATCTCATACATGAATTCCCATATCAGAATTCAGGGATTGGAGTGACAAGAGATTTGGAGTCGTTGCATCGTGAACTCCTGGTTCACGAAACTTCGGAAAGATCTGGACCGTTGGATCCAAATCATTGTGGATAGTTGGATCTCGTACATGAACTCGCGTATCGGAGTTCGAGGAATGGAGTGACCAGTGGTTTGGTTCATTGCATTTCAAACTCCCGGTTACCGAAATCTCGATACGGCCAGGACCGTCGGATCGAGGGGAGATTCGCAGCCGTCGATCTCATCGAAGGTAAAATTTTGTGTTTTGGGGTTTGAAGAGTCGAAAGACTCGACTCTCTTGCATCACTGAGTCGTGAAATGCGAAAGGCACCTCTTGGATTGGCCTGTGGTCATAACCAACGATCACATGGAAGTGGATAAGGGAAGAGATAGCCTATGCTAGGCCCCCATAGGAATTTGGGGATTCTATCACTTGAGGAAGACCAAAAATTTTATTTTTGTTGTAGTAGATATGTGACACTATATAAGAAAGAAAATGTTTTTTTTTTGTTTGTTTAGATAATGTAAACATTAAAAAACAAACTTTCATAATTAAACTTATGGCAAAAAAAATCACTTTAAATTATGGTTATTACCTTATATGTCATAAGTTGTGTCATAACCAGTTTGATCCTTTGTTTTACCTGGAGAGATTGATCTTCAAGGTATAACAAGAGAGCAAGTGCCTTGTTCGCTTTAATGATATTCTTATCTAACATTACCATTAGGTCAGGGGATGAATACAAGTCCTCCTCGTCGGCCGAATCATGAACATCATGGATCGTAGACTACATATTTCAACAAAATAAATTTTATTTCAATTATACAAACAAATAAAATAATCGATCGCCACAAAAATAAAATTATATAAACAAATAATAAAATTCACGTATAATGTAAGTCGTAATTTTTAATCATTTACATGTTCTGCGGCTGGGCCTTTTCCACGATCATCCTGCCACATTATAATATAATTAGAACCCCGAAATATTTAAAAACTTGTTAAAGATAAAAAAAAAAAAAAATGGTTTGCCACTCAAATAAAATTATATAAACAAATAATAAAATTAACATTAATTGTAAATAGAAATTGTTAATCGTTTACATGTTAAAGATTAAAAATATATATATACAATGCAATAAGTAGAGGTTTTTTTGAGAGGTGTTGCATAAGTACCCCCACACTGTTAGTCGATGTATCTATTCAATTCAAATGGTAATCCACTAATAACTCTTCCCCAAGAGTTATCTTTTTTATTGCACACATGACTACCCAATTCCCTTTGCATCCCTCATAAATGCAATTTGGTTGCATGTTTGTTGTCCTGGGTCGTGTGTTGTTTATAAACCCTGCAATATTGCTGAAAGCTTTAGGCCTTCCATCAATATAGATATCCCTTCCCTTATTTTAATCATTGTTTATTAGTTGTATATAATTTGTAGTGAGTGCATATCTTTGCATGCTTCACATGTACTAGACCAACCGCATCCAATCGCTATAATAGTAACACGGTCCGACATAGTCCATCAATTCAATTACTGTATTTTATTTTACAATTACTCCATCCATGGAAAATAGCATCAGGCCATGCAGGGAGGATGGTGCAATGCGATATGTCCTATTGTTGACAATGAATTCAATGTCCATCCGAGGCAGTTCCTTAGGTACCATTTGTTCACCAGATGCTTATACTTGAGTGGAACCTCTATGTTTCCTATGCTCTCATCATCATAAGAGCATGATCCTCCTTTGGCTAGAAAAAATTCCATGCATCTATGAAATTTTCTTCTGACCTTTTCAGCTCTAGTCGTTGTTCGCATATCAAATCTACTAGATATAGTCACATTTCCATCTGTTTGTCTTGAGCTTCCCTCACTCGAGGAAGAAATATCTAACAGGTACCTATTTGGTTGTACCTTCAATTGATTGAACATGGATAATGAACATCAAAGATTTGAAACAAATAAGAAAACATTAGCAATAATAATTTAAAAATTATCACATAATAATAGATTGGGGGTGTGTAGGTGGGGCATGGGCACTTTGATACCCATAAATGCATTAGGGTGCACCTACAACCCTAAGAAGGAGAAAATGCCCTTTTCGATTGAAAATATAAGATATTGGCCCTTGAATGATGCTAAAAAATGGTAAGAATGACATATAGGTTTATATCCATAAAGAGTCTTCTCTAGTTCTAGTTATAGAGTCTCACTTTATTGGGGAAAGATGCCTTCTTTCACCTCATTATGCATATTCTCAATTCCTCAACTCAATAAGAGTTCCTAATTATCCAAAATGAATAATACCTTTTACAATTGCTCCTATTTATTCAAAAGGATTACATCAATCAACCCTTCAATTAATCATTTATTGAAGGGCTCATGTTGTCAGGATCCCTATAATTAGGGAGTTATGTTCTAGGGATCAAATTTTTTTCTAGGTTATCCTCTCCCATTTAGTGATTTAAATGGATATGGCATTGGATTAGGTGCCTTGGATGATTGTAGGATTGTAAATCCTTGGAGGTTGACGAGGGGACACAATCCCCCTTTTCTCTCATGCAATGTTGGTGAAGGGAATCCTTGATCTTCAACCTTCTTGAACCATATGTTAGTGGAGCCTTAGGCATGCATGAAATCATCAAAAGCATATCTAAAATAGGATACAACACCCACTCATTCATCCAAATCATTTAATAATCAATAAATTACACAAAACCCAACATAATTATATTAATAATGGTCAATAGAGGTCTCATAGATTACAAAGATGATCAAAATATCATAAAAATGGGCCTCATGATACTACAATTGGGAGGCCTGTCATCACCTCCCAACTTGTTCTTTTTCATGCCTTTGTGAAAAAAAAAATGATGATGTACCTACTGCTACTTCTTCTCTTACTAATTAACTACTACTAATCTCTACAATCCTACTTCAAATCATATGCCACAAATTGGCTAGTGTCACCCTTGCCATGGTACCTAGGATCTTTCTATGGAAATGAGGATGAACCCTCTTAAGGTCATGTGGGAATGAATTCCACCTTATATAGTGCGAATAGGGAGAATATTTATGTTTGATCCAAGAAAGGAACATTGGACGGTTGTTAAAATAATATTAGGGTATGTATAAGGAACCAACGTCTATGCCTTAGTCTTCAAGATCAAGGTGATGATAGTTTTGACTTACATGGGTTTGTTGATGAAGATTGGGTTGGAGATGTGGACAAGAAAATGTCCACAAGTGCACATGTATTTTATTTGTTCCAATGAGTAGTGAGGTTGATGAGTAAGACACAAACCATCATTTCCTCTTGTAGTTCAAAGGCATGATATTTTGTTGCAACAAAACTTATCAAAGACGCATTTTGGTCATTGAGATTATGAAACAATCTTGCAATCAAATAGGCTAGTTTAGAAATCGAATGTGATATCCAAAGTACCATTGAAATGAATAAGAAGCCAAATTATAGTTCTAATCATAAGCATATTTATGTGGATTACCACATTGTGAGGGAAATAGAGGAAGTAGGTGTAATGAAATTGATAGAGTGTAGATCAAAGGTAATGCAACATAAGAAATAATAAGGAAATCAATGGAGTGAAGTTTGTCTTGTGTAGAGACATGCTTGGAATTTACACTTGTTCAATGTGATTTCCAAGTGGGAGAGCATTGGACATAACATGGCAATCACTTTTCACAATGTAACAATAGTCATAAAAATCGAATGTACATAGAATTTCAAAGTTTGCTCATTTCTTTATTTTCTTTTCATTTCTTTGTATTTATAATAATTATCAAAGTTTTTCAAACATACTTTGTATAAATTTGGGTGTTGTGTACACTTCAAATTCAACTTTTGTACTACTTTAGGAGAAACAAGATTTTATTTCTACCACCATCTACAATCAAATTAAAAGATACATTTTACTTTTCATTTAATGTGAATTTAATCTTAAAGATACTCATCCTCTAGTCTAGATATTTTGCAATCAATTTAAAAGATACATTTTACTTTTCATTTAATGTGAATTTAATCTTAAAGATACTCTTCCTCTAGTCTATCTCTTTTGCAATATCCTTCTCTAGATGGAATAATACTCTTCTCAATGTTGATTTTTCTCCATGCTTTGATTGCACTTTAGTAATTTCTTCTTCTACTATTAATTACAATTCTTTAGCAACATATGTTCTTGCCTCTTGTCTTCTTACCTCATTATGTGATTTTGGATACTCATATTCTCTATGTCCATCCCCTCCACATCTAAAACACATTTCTTCAAATCTTCCACACATACTTCTACCTCTCATTGATCCTTTCCCTCTATCATTATTATATGTTCTTCCAACAATATGATTTACTATGATGGCATTGGTTTCATATTCACCTCTCTTCTCTCTTAACTATAATGTTCTATCCACTTATTCTTTTCTTCTTCAATGTATGCTACTTTCAAGCCAAATTCTCCTCAATACTTAAGTCTAATCAATAAACCTCTACCACTAAATGAATATCCAACGCATTAAATTCATATTGAATAGAAAAACAAAGACCATTTACATAATTGCAATAAATTTAGGGATTTATCACTTCCTCTTGAACTAATGAATGACATATAAGATTATTAGGCATACTCATTTAATAACATCCCCGTCTGCTTCAAATTTTGCAATCTTCTCAATAAATTTAGAGAGAAATCAGCATGCAAAAGTTTACCTATCAATGTCATTTTATCCCATCTTATGATCTTTTCACTATCCTTAATTTTTATATCCAATTGCAACTTATTCCACCACAAATATGCATGACTCTTCAATTTTGTACATGTAAATATTACCTTTTTTATGTCCTCAATCTGTTCAACACTCAAATAATTTATCCATCTCCCCTATCTAGTCAATCAATTCTTCAAGGTTCGCGCTTCCTCCATACATGGGGGTTTAAAGTTTGGGTTTGCCTCAAAAATTTGTTATGTCTCTTATCATTCTTTCTTTTTTAGTGCACTCCTCTTCTAGTTCTTTTGTTGTGGCTAGATAAAAAATTTCAATAAAGTACAACAATATATTTTTTATCCATAATATAAACTAGAATTGTTCACCATCTCAAATAGTGAGCTAGTTTCAAAAGCTAAAATCATTTGGGAAGAGATATATTTACAACTATGAAATAAATATCAGTGTCCTCCACCTTGATCAATAATATGAACTAAGAAAAAACAATGTTTTGTTAGATTCGTCTATATATTTAGTTCTAGTGCTAAAAAACAAGCATTTTGAATAGCCATTATCCTACCAACAATTCAAGGAGAGCAAACCTACTTTGTCACTATGGTAAAAATTCAAGGACATCTAGCTTATGAAAGCATTTAACAATAAAACATATGAAACCCAATCAAACATAACTAGATACTAACTTACATAGTCACTCATGAATAAATAATTAGTGTTAGGAGTTTTTCCACCAATATGGAACAACTCCAACAAATCATGGAACTACCCATGAATGTATCCACACATTGTGACCATACATTTCATAGTAAGAACATTACATTCCTCCATAAGGATTTCCCTGGTGTGATAACATAGACTCTTCACCTTAGCCTCAAAGAGAAACTTGCATTCCAACAAACGCTTTATCTATCTTTACAGCTAATCAACATAGGAATAAATATCCATACCCCAATGAATCCAACACAAATTGATCTATACATTAAAAAATCCAAAATACCTCCTTGCCTCTTCTCTGAATGCCCCAAAATCCAATAACCCACCAAAGACAAAAACCTTGACTAAATATAGAAATTATCAATATCTTCAAAATTCCCATCCTATTTTTCAAAATTCAAAACCCTATCACTTGCTAAACAATTAGAAGAGAAATATTAATAACTATTCTATGAAAAAATAACCTTTCAAACAAGAATTCCACCGTATAAAATCCAATCGGATTCAGAAACGGTGCATTTATTACTACCCTGTTGTCATGACCATCATTTGCGTATATATCCCAGTACATATACAATAAATTTTTATCCAAAACATTAAAAGTTATGAATACCGAGATCTAAATTTTACTGTGTGCACTTTCCCATCAAATCGTTTTACCTCTTTCCACTTTCCAATTCTTCATGCAATCTATGGCACTACCCCATTTACCCTCCTTCTATAGGTTATTTTAAATCCATTTGTGTATCTTGTGTTAATCATTATATTATACTTTCATTCCATGATCAAGGAATTAAGGCCTTGGAGGATAGACCTAACATATGAGCAAAGGGACATATTTGGCTTCTTATTCTTACCGATCTGTAACAGATTTATGTCAATGTGAACAATGTTAGCTAGCCTTGTGAAGGCCTCTAGTTTACCAATGACTCAATCATCAAAATAGAATCCAAATGACAAGGGAAGATCTACAATATCCATTGCATAGTTGGCATAAAGAATCACACGGAATCTGAAACGAAAGCACAATACAACTTAATGCAGACATTTTATACCATTTTTAGCAGCAATTAGAGGAGAGCCATTACCAATTTCTGAGGTATCTTCATAGGTTTGGTCGGATAGGACTCCTCTGCCTCTGTCGATATCCAAATGGAAGTTGGGACCCCTGAATATCTCCACTCATGCATGAGTTTAGTCGGATAGGGCGTACTCCTCTGCCTCTGACGATGTCTCCACTCCTACATGTGGGGTTTGGTTGGATAGGGATGCTCTATGCTTTCTCTCTCCACTCTTCCATGCGGGGTTTGGCCAGATAGGGCTACTCTCATGCACCTAGGCTGACTGCTCTCTGGTTGTTGTCATGAATGGGCGTGGGCGAATTTGTTTTTTGACTTTTATTGTATTGTTTTTTGTTCTTAGTTTTTTTGTTTTGTTTTTTTATAATGTTGTTTTATTTTTTGTTTTTAATTTAATATATATATATATATATATATTAACCTTGTCAAAATTGGTACAGACAAGGGGAATCCGTCTATTTAATTAAAACAAAGCATTGTGATGGTCCCTGCATATGTTGACGCAATGTGATTTATGCCTAGTGCTCTACATGTCAAGGTGAAGAAATTCAACCAAGTGCGGGTAAACGACGGAAGTAACTATGACTCTCTTAAGGTATCCAGATGCCTCGTCATGATCTAATTAGTGAAGCACATTAATGGATTAACAAGATTCCCACTGTCCCTAGCTATTATCTAGAGAAACCATAGCCAAGAGAACGAGCTTAGAAGAATTAGTGTGGAAAGAAGACAATGTTGAGCTTGAATCTAGTTCGACTTTGTGAAATGACTTGAGAGGTGTAGAATAAGTGGGAGTAATTTTGATCTATAACCCTATGAATCCTAGAACATAAAACCCATATCCTATAAATTGTAAATGATCAAATATATAATACAATATAACCCTTTTATTACCTAACACATATAACCTCTATCAAATCGAATACTTAACCCCTACAACACATGCGATAACCTATAACCCCCAACCTATATATCCAACAACACATAAACGTTATTCACCCTTAAACCTAACCTTTATAATTTCATTAACTCCTAATACTTAATCCCCACAACACCTATTTTTTATACCTTAAATGTAACACAGAGAAACCCTAACCCTCACCCATAATAACCTTGAACCCCTACAACTTTAACTATATAACCTCTATAAACCCTTACACTTGTAACCCCTAATGATTTAAACATCTAATATTTATGGTCCCTAACCCCTTGACCACTAATCCCTAGCCCCTATAACCCTAAACACTATAAGGCCAAGCCCTAGAATCTCTAACCCATTGCATTAAGATATTTTAAAACTACAACCATTATATAACCATGTTTATTGTCTAACCTTTACCCACTACCACCCATATCCCCATTACCATTAACCCTTATCATCATTCATCCCTATAACACATAATGCATAAACCATATGTCCCTTGTAAAATTATTTAACCCATATTACTACTAACTTGTAACAAATATAACCCCAAAATATTAACCCCTATAACTCATAATGCCTAACCCTTGTTCTTACAATCCTTAAAATTGTACACTATAACATATAACAACATATTTTAAAGCCTTATAATACCTTAAAATTTACCCTATTACCCTTCATCAATAACCCAACTAAACTTGTAATCCCAATGGCACCTAAACCCTATCTCGTAACTCCTAAGAATGTATCAACCATAATTCTTATGACCCTTAGCAATAGCCCCTATGACCCTTAACCACAATCCCTTGTAACGCATAACCCATTTAACCATTAACACCAAAAATAATGATATAACACCTATCCCTTAACCTTTATAATCTTAGACAACTAACCCCAATAAACATTACTATTCTAATCTATAATCTTTATAATTCTAGCACCTAACCTTTGTAATTCTAACACCTAAACTCTAACACATACATCTCCTAACCCTTACTTTGAATAACATCTATAACTCCTAGTTGTTATAACCCCTATGAATTTTGACCCTATAACCATTATCCACAATAACCCTATTACTCCTATAAACTTAAATCTTTAAGAAATAAATTGTAATGACATAACCTAGAACACATATGAACTGTTTTAAAAACAACCCTTAGAACCTCTATCAAACCTAACCCTTAACCCCTATAGCCTCTATAATGTGTAACCCCCAACCTTTATATCCACCAACCCAAAATTTTATTAACCCTTAATACTAACCTTTATAAATGCATGAACACCTAACCCCTCAGACATAACCCTTATAACACCTAATCACTATAACCCCTAACCTTTAGTCTTTATAATGTTTAACTCTTAGAAACTATAATCCCTTTAGTATTTATAATGTTTAACTCTTAGAAACTATAACCCTTAACTATAATAACCATGAAACCTTTATAATCATATAACATCTATAAATCTTCACACTTATAATACCTAATGCTTTGAACATCTAACATTTATGATTCCTAATCCCTAGCCTTATAATATTAATACTCTTACACTTATCATTCCTAATGTTTTAATAATCTAACATTTATGATCCATAAGCCCCTTAACCAATAATCCCTAGTTGTTATAACATTAAATCCCTATAACCCTTGAACATTATAGCCCATAATTCATATAAACTTATTATAACCCATATAAACTTAGTATAGCCCTTATCAATAGTATATCCCATAATTCATATAAACTACACCTAACCCTAATCCATATAAACTTTAAAATGTAGCTCATATAGCCCTTAAATCCTTGTAACCCCTTAGACTTAACACTATTACCCTATATCAATAACCGATCTAAACAGTTAAACACAATAACATCTAAACCTTATCTCTAACACTTAATACCTCCAAAGAGTAACTAGTATCAACCCTAACTCCTATGACATTTTGACTTGGCCCCTATGACCCCTAACCACAATCCCTTATTAGTGTTAACACATAATCCCTATAAATCTTAGTATTGTAACCATTAACTAAGATAACCCTATAAAGAGTGGGTGTGTGAGTGATATTTTAGTTTGCAAACCCTCCCATATCGTCAAGGCATGCAAATAGTCTATCCATGTCAAATTTCAGTGCATACATAAACATTTCAAAAAAAAATCAACGTTGGCCCCATTCATAGGTCATTGGTGCCCATCATGTACTCTAGCCCTAGTACAATGTCTTTTAATAGTTCTTTCCTTTAAAATTCAATCGAGAAAATTAAAACAAAATGGGATGAGATGGGTCAATATATAGAGTGGGTGTGTCAGTGATCTTTGAGTCTAGAAACCCTCCCATATCGTTAAGGAATGCGAACAATCTATCCATGTCAAATTTCAGTGCATACAGAAACATTTTGAAAAAAATTCAACGTTGGCCCCATTCACAGGTCACTATTGCCCATCATGTACTCTAGCCCTAGTACAATGTATTTTAGTTGTTTACTTTAAAATTCTATTGAGACACGCGTCCCTACATCTAGTACTACAAGAGCATGCAATAACGTTGATAAAGAAGTACTTGATTAATCGCACAAACTTCAATATCGGTTATTTCTTGTCTGTGTGTTTCGCTCTCATCTAAGTAATTTTTTTCTCCATAAATAATATTAGTATGAAATCATTATTTAAATATGAAATCTCATCTATCGCCTTCTTCTTTCCACGACCAAAATCATGGGCCTAATTGGCATGATGTTGGTTTTGAACAACACAGACGATGAATATAAAGCGTGGGTGTGTGAGTGATCTTTGAGTCTGGAAACCCTCCCATATAATCAAGACATTCGAACAGTCTATCCATGTCAAATTTCAGTGCATACAGAAACATTTTGAAAAAATTTCAACATTGGCCCCATTCACAGCTCATCGTTTCCCATCATGTACTATAGCCCTAGTACAATGTCTTTTAATAGTTGTTTCCTTTAAAATTCAACCAAGAAAATTAAAATGAAACGAGGAAGAGATGGGTCAATATATCGAGTCAGTGTGTGAGTGATATTTGAGTCTGGAAACCCTCCCATATCGTCAAGGCATGTGAACAGTCTATCCATGTCAAATTCCAGTGCATACAGAAACATTTTGAAAAAATTTCAACATTGGCCCCATTCACAGGTCGTTGTTGCCCATCATGTACTCTAGCCCTAGTACAATGTCTTTTAGTTGTTTCCTTTAAAATTTGACTGAGATGCACGTCCCCGCATCTGGTACTACAAGGGCATGCAATAACGTCGATAAAGAAGTACTTGATTAATCACACAAGCTTCAATATCAATTATTTCTTGTCTTTGTTTCTTGCTCTCATCTAAGTAATTTTTTGCTCCATAAAGAATATTAGTACGAAATCATTATTTAAATATGAAATCTCATCTACCGCCTTCTTCTTCCCATGACCAAAATCATGGGCCTAATTGGCATGATGTTAGTTTTGAATGACAGGGGTGATGAATATAAAGAGCACGACCATGACAATGGGTATGCTGGGAGTTCCATGCATCACATTAATCCGAGAAAATTCAAACTAAACGAGGACGATATCGGATATATAGACTGGGTGTGTGAGTGATCTTTGAGTCTAGAAACCCTTCAGCCATATCGTCAAGGCATGCGAACATTCTATCCATGTCAAATTTCAGTGCATACAGAAACAATTTGAAAACATTTTAACATTGGCCCCATTCACAGGTCACTATTGCCCATGTCTAGCCCTAATACAATGTATTTTAGCTAGTTCCTTTAAAATTCAATCGAGACGCATGTCCCTGCATTGTTGTTGCAATACTATGACAACAATGATGACATTTACAATGCTGGTATAAAGATGAATGAACTTCTCTTGGTTTCGAGAATAATTTATTCTCTACTAAACAAGGCCAACCACGTGAAGGTGGAAGCTCATATGGCCCCTCCCCTCCCCCTCACATCACTCTCAATTCCTCAATACCCAATCTATAAAATAGAAAATAAACAAACGCAACATAGTAATCATGCATATAAACTACAAAAACAAAAATTAATTAAGGTAAAGGATAATTTTAGTTTAGCACATATGCTATGGCCACTATTTTCAAGGTTTTACATATTAAACAACATGTAACATAGGATATAAAAAATGGCATAAAACTTAAAAACATGTAAATAACCCACATAAGTAAATTATTTAAAGAGAATATTTCATACAAATTAAAATATATAGTTGCATACCTAATCCAACTCAACATATATATCATCCTTCTTTTGTATCTTCTTCTTCATCCAACTCGACATTTGTATCATCATCTAGTCCAGAAACAGTGTTGAAAGGATTGATGATATCATCGTTGTCATCAATGTCATTTTCGAGCATATCTTTATCGACAACATCATCAAGAACTGCATTGTCTCCTACGCCTGGTTCATCTTCCTCGTCTTCTCCGTCTGTCGACCAATATTCCTGTTCTGTCTCGAATGCATCATCTTCTTCCTCTATAATAGAATTTCTTGGCCTTCCTCTTAGATAATATCTAACAATAAATGACCAATCCCTCTCACTTGGAACCTTTGAGTAAAATCCATGTTCACATTAGCTTGGAAAAACATAGCAATCATTCCTCTTTCAAACATCGTTGTTTTAATCATCGAAAATCCATTGGCATGTCGAATAACAGTTTTTTCCTCATCACGTTCATGCATTTGTAACCTATACCATTTGACGTCGAACTGAACTATTTTGAAGTAATTAAAGTCACACTCAAGTATATCATCCAAATACCCATAATATCTATTTTCAGATTCTTGAGGATGTTTATCATTCCTAGAGGAAACATTAGTGACCTGGAATATTGCAGTTATCCCATTATCAAAAAATGTCCTGGTTTCATCCAACTGTTTCATGTGAAATTTACGGCCATTGCACCACATATCCTTGTGGTGTTTCAACTACAATGTGCCAAACATGTAAAAGATGCATTGTCAATTAATAAACATATTTATGTAACTTGGAAATTATCTCAGAAAAAAACACACCTCTAGTCACATTAATATAATATAAATTCACTGAATAAAATGAGTGAATTTGCTTGCCTATCCATCTTTCAAACCATATGATAAATCAATTTCGCTCTGCATAATATTGGAATCTACATTACGATGAGCTTCTCTAACCAATTCAAACAATTGTTGCCATGATAACCTATCGCCATGATGTTGTTTACATATTTCAATCCATGCCTTCATCCAGTCAAGATTGTTTGCAATGTATAAAGGTAGGGCATCCAAATCTTGAGCAACTGAATCAAAAAATCATAATTCATTAATATTAAAAATTAGTTAAAACCATGGTAAATATTAATAATTGATGAAAGAATAAATAATAAATGAGTATGATCATATATTACACAAAAAAAGAAAAGTTATATGTATTATAAATCTCCACAATTTAATTAGCTCTCACTTTCTTCATTCTACCTTTCCCCAATAGGTGCTCCCCTTCAAATTTTTTGATAGATTTCACATCCCAAATGTGATCCACTGCATGCATAGTTGGCACTGGTAATTTAGGAAGATATTGACTAATATACACCATGGATTGATATACCATATATCCCTCCACCATAGAACCATTATGAGGTTCTCTTTGTCTAACCAAAGCCTTCAATGATTTCAAGTGCCTCTCCTCCATCCACATTGACCTTGTGTGTACAGGTCCACACATTTCAATCTCCTCAAATTGGTGTATGAGGTAGTGTTCTTGTGCATTGAAAATCTTTGGAGGTAGATACTTTTGCATTTCACACATTAGACGAGTAATTTCTCTCTTCCAATACTTTATATCATCTTGATGGATTTCTTTCAATGAAAACCATCTACAAATCATGACGCAAGAAAATAACATGTTTCAACAAAACATAATATATATTACATTACAAGTAAAATATAAGTCATTAAGTACAACAACAAATTCAAAAAACACTTTGCATATAAATCACAACTACTTACTTCATGTATTTGTCAAGATCATATATAACTTGTTTGACGTTCTTGTCAAAGTCGTTTGGGAGAGACAGAGATAGAAAATACTGTAACAATAAAAATGAATCATTATTTGTTTCCAAAGTAGACAAAAAAAATAAAAATCTTAAAAAATGTATATGGTCAATATATAAATATGTATACCAAAATTATTACCTTAATGAAGATATGTCAATCATGTGTTTTAACTCCACCAAATTCACCTTTCTTCATTAAAATATTATTTATGTTTGAAGAAAAGTCTGTGGGAAATTTAATTCTTTGAATTACCTCTTTTACATCATTGCTTTGTTGTTTTGTTAATAACCATGGAAGGTTATTTCAGTCTCCATCGCTATTTGATTGGATCACACTTTGCATTGCATGATTGGCTTCCTGAATGTCTGTACAAATTTTGACAATTTTTCTTTATCCCTCCTACCATCTATGATTCACCTTAACGTTTCTGTCACATTCTTCTCGATATGCATTGTATCAAACAAATGATCTATTATTTTAGCTCCTCATAGTAGGGCAACCTCATGAATTGAGTGGGATAACATTTCATTCCTCATGGAAGCCCATTATTAATACCTTCAAAATGGCGGCCACAAGATGAGGCATAAAATAAATCACATCAATAATTATCAAATACGGTAAAATAAATTCAATAATTAAACTAAAAATTAAAAACAATATTACACATATGATACATAAAGAAATTATGTACCTTGACGATTTCTGTTATATTCCAACCTCCATCACCGAGGTGTCATTCTTCGTGGTTTTAATCTAGCCTCTTCTTTCCAATTGAAAAGATGTTTTTTCAGTAGTACGATACCTATGGTTCTTAGGGAGGAAGTGCCTATACTCATCAAACACCATCTTTCCTAAACTTTTTGAACGATGATACTTCATCTTAGGACCACAAACTGGACATGAAAACTTACCCTTCATTTGAAGACCTACATCAAATGGATTAATATCAATTATACGATGGGATTATTTAAAAAACATGCATGTTATCTTCAAATAATTATATAGTATTAAAGTGCAACAGAATGCTACATACCAAAAAAATGTTTTAGTCTCGAGGCATCATGAATTGTTCATACAAGTATTCCACGAAATTGAAATTTCTTCTCCCTGATTGGCTTATAAATGTCATGCATAGTGATGTCAGCCCATAACTTTAGTAGCTCGTCGATAAGAGACTTGATATATACATTCATATATTTAACTTGGTACTTACCTAATCATTCGAAATTACACATAATTAATACCATGATATGTATATTATATAAGTAAAGGTTTTTCAATTTGGGGAATTTCTCGGAATGGAGCTCTGCAGTACAATAGCTCTGGAGGCCCACGAGCTGCCTACTACGTTCACGAGCCTCCCGTCCCACATAGCCACCCTTTCCCACTGACATGATTCTCTTTCCCGCACCCTCTCCTTGTGGTCGTACCTTTAGACTCACATCAGTTCACCATATTGTTTCCCCAGACCACTTCCAAA
>ML805053.1:15766-26953 GCA_009831015.1 Picea engelmannii | reverse complement strand
CGTTTTCTCAAAATCTACCTTCACCCTTCTTTCCCTCATCATTCACCCTGTCGTCACACCAGAGAATTTTTCCCCATTTTCCTCTCTGTTACAGTCAACTGTCCAAATCCACCTTCATCCCCACTAACGATTGTTTGATTTGCAGGTATTTTTACAGTGATGGCGCGAAAATCAAAAAGAACAGAAGCTGAAGAAAATCCTTTCCTCCCGCCCCTTGTCGACCTCAACAGGATCCATCTGGCCGACAAAGACCATTTAATCTTAGACACCAAATGCGAGTTCGACTTCACGGACTTGTAATCATGGATCAAAGAGGTTTTCCTTGACCAGAGCAACGAAATTGGGCTCTGGGAGTCAAACCTTCCCCTGTATCTTTTCTCCCAGGTTCACCATTTCCCTAAATTCGCCCTCAAATGCCAAGTTCATTACCTTCCCGACCAGAGAGTCGTAGTTTCTTCATCAAGAGAAATTTTTTTCCTTATTACAATTGAAACCATTGACCAGATGATGCAGATACCCAGAGCTGAATCCGTCTCACCGTTCAACCTTGAAATTATCACAGAACTGTATCAGAAATTATCTTTCCCCCAAAGAGATCATATTTTCAATCTTTTTCTCCCACAGGCCGCTTAGCTCCCCACTACAAATCCCTCGTATCCTTCATCCCTGTTCTCAGTGAAGGGAAACCAGGTCAGCTCGTCACTCTGCGCCCTCCTCGGGTATTTTTTGGATCAGTGGGTGGAAGAACCCATATTGGGTTTTCTGTCCATTTTCTCCACAGATGAGAAACACACAACTCAGTTTGACTACAGTGCCTTCCTAGCAGACAACATTCATGAGCAATTCTCAAATTTTGCTACAGAAGGCATGTTTCGATATTCCTCAATACTGGCTTACATGTTCCTATTCTTTCAAGTGAAAAAAATCTTTTTTTCGATGCAGGAGATGGACAAGGATGGAAGGCCACAGGCGGTGACAACGTGGACTTCGTTGCTCAGACATAACTCTACAGAATTCAGCTTCAAACAATTTATTGAGCAGTACTACCATCACGTGGTGAGCATGCTCAGTGGCAGACCTGATCCGAGAATAAACGAGGAAATTCAGAGGATCCTACACCTCTCAGATCTTGCAAAAACGAGAGACTGGTACCTGTACCAGGACCACACAGAGATCAGAGTGTATGGGTGTGAATTGGATCCATAAAAGTTGCCCAAGTATTTGCCCGTGAGGATATTTGCCCTCGAATACATAAGACAAATGATCAATTCAGATGAAATACATTTTGTGTCTCTAAAGAAGAAGCAGCAGCTCAGAATCAAAGGGCAGATTGGGTCTTTCATCTGCAATAGCCGAGGCGCCAGGGAGGAAGCAGACAGATTGCTTAAAGAAATGAAGTTTTTTGCTAGCTTCATATGGCACTATGAACCCTGTGGAATAATTTCAGAGATGAGAGTTAAGAATAAGAATATCCCATATGTCCACACATCCAGGCCCGAGATAGAGAAGTTCGCCAACCAGACAGAATGGGAGCCAAACACTCTGGTTGAGATAGAACGGTAGGACCTTTCGGTCACTGTCTCACAGATGATTACACCACAGGCTCCCAAGGAGAAAAGGCCGAGGTAGGACATTTCACCTTCCGTCACTGAAGTGTCATCCGAAGAGTTCCAACTACATACCAAGAGGCCAAAAACCAGTCAGGCACCCGAGACGGCTGGTGAAAAGGGAATTCAATCCACTGCAACTATGGACGTTGATCATTCGTTCCTTAGTACAAGCAACAAATAAATCATGACTACAGTGTTGCCCAACAAGCCTACAGATACTCCACCATCAGACCAGCCGAGCAAAATAGGACCGAAATTGAGTATTTTTGAGAAGTATGATCTGATCAAAAAGCAAAATCAGATGCTGACCAGCAGCACGTATGCTCAGTTCTGGAAGCAAACATCAACTGCACAACACAGACTATTGTCTGCATTCAACACTGAGAAGGGTAGAATGCACATGGCGTTTCTGCAAGCACAGTTGCCAGACCTAAAAGTAATCATCGATTACAAGAGGGAAACATTTGAATTTCAGACTAAAGATGTGCATCCAGCTGATCAGATGGATCTGCACAGGAAAACCGGAGAAATGGTTTTCTCCACATTGGCACATACTTCCACTGTTGCCTCCAAGTTACAAGTATCTTTGAACAATGTCTAGACGCAGCTGAAGTTAGAAAAAATATCATCCTTTGCCAAGGATAATAGGATTAAGACGTTGGAGGAATTGGTCCTCAAGATCGGATATGATCCCTCGAACGTGAAAGCAGTCGAGGAGATGCTCAAAAAGAAAAATGTCGATATAGCATCTCCGAGGAAACAGTTGAAACTGCCTCCAATAGAATATTCACGGGCAAAGGAAATAGCGAAGACAGAAGGGGAGAAGGATGATATGCTCAAGCTCATCATGGAGCAGAATGCATAGTTGAAGGAAATGGAAGCAGAATTGGAAAAACTAGTGAAAGAAAATGAGTAGTCAAAGCCCATGGAGGTCATTTCGCTGAGTGCAGTTCCACTCACAGGAGTGAGCACAGCGTCTCTAGTAGAAATTCCCTCGACAACTCTAGTGACAGCCCTGGAGAAGACTGTTGAACTGGCTAAATCCATGGAAGAAATGAATTTGCAAGAGATAGAGATTAGCATACTCAAAAAGGAGATTGAGAACCTTCAGGAACTCAAGTCTTCTTACCAAACTAGCTACTCCAAGGAAAAGCAAACATTAGACCAGCTCAAACTGGAATTGCAACAACTTCAGAAGCAAACTATGGCAGGCAAAACACTGGTTGAGGTCAAAGAAAGTGTCTGGATGGACATCACCAAGTCCATGAATGAAATATGGCCGATGATACAAATCATGTTTGAGCAAAATGAGCTGGTGCAAAGAAGTCAACAAGCTATCGAGAAGATAAGAGAAGAACTGGGAGAGATGCCCACAAAAGCTGCTGAGATCATCAAATTTCTAAATTCCAAAACCAAAGAGGAGCTAGAGGAGTTGAAGATTGAAGATAGGACAGAGACTATCCTTGAGGTCAAGAGGGTCCTGACCAAGAGAGGACCGATGCTACAGCTGGAAGAAAATGTCCAGACCATGGACACAGGAGTGCAAATATTTTTTAGCAAGATCGAAGCTCTGCAGAAGAAAGGCCTTCCTGGTATGAGAGTTATAAATGACAAGTTAATGACACTTGCCGATTACAAAAAGAAACTAGCCACTGTGGCTAAGGATAGCTCAAAATTCTCAAGAATACAAGGTAGTATCACTGGAAAGGCATTCTTAGATGCTTCACATTTAGACATCAGTATACATCATGAGATCCGGTACATTTTCATCATCAAGCCAACTTTTGCCAAGTACACAGAGATGGATGAAGTATACCGAAGATTTCTCAAAGTCAGCGTTCCCAGTCACCTTCGATGGGAAGAGCTTTGCAATCTGATCAAGTAGTCAATGAGGTGTCCAAGCCTAGTCAGCTATCTAGTCAGACGAGGTCATGCAGAGGCCTCACCAACAGTTCACCCGAGAAATCAGCATGAAGTTTCAACACATCATCAAGCAGTTTCCTAAATTTTGGTATTTTGTTAAGTTAGTTAGCTAAATTTAGATTTTCCACGTCCTGATCTTTAATGATAGGGTCGTATGTAATTTTGATTATAAATACTTCAAACTTTGAAGTACTGAGGGTTGATCTTTACGCCAGCAAGCTACAAGACCGTAATTTTTATCAAGAGATCTTCCATTAATACAAAAAGATGTTTTCACAGGATTCTCGCGTGTTTTTCATTGGTGATGTTTTCTTTTCTATGTTGAATGTTTTTCTTGCTCAGTTGTCATATTGTTTTCTAATCTAAATCTTTTAAAGTAATGCATGTTGCAGGATTTATCTTTGTATACCCTGTTTCAGACTTTGAAAGATTTTAAGTTTATCTTCTGATATTACAGTGAAGAAATTCTTAACTGCTTCTTTACTTTAATTGATATCCTCACCTTTCTGCTATTCATCATTTTACTGCTAAGAGAATCCAAGGAATGCATTATATTGCCCTGTGAAAAGAATCTTTTGTTTCTAGTTTAGATTTCTATCTTTATAATACAGACCCCATAGCCCAATGGATGTGTAAAGCCCTTTTCAGCCAACTCAACAAAAACAACAAACTAGTCAATCTTATTTTATATAACTAGCCTAATATCTTGAAATTAAAACATAGCTAAATCTTACAGAGAGATCCCTCTCTGAAGCTCGTAGGGCTAGATTCCAGTTTCGAAGTGGTTGGATAAAGTTACCTCTCGTAGATTTCTTCTTTCCTGACAACCTCTGGGAATTTACTGAGCGTTAACATAGTGGCGACCATACTGGGGAACTGAACAAATTTTCAACCCCACGTTTTCTTTTCCCTAGAAGAAGACTTTGTTTCTTAACTAATTGTAAATCTGAGAAAGAAATAATGTTTAGAGGTTGTTAAAAGCTTGTGCCTATTAATTTCGGACTCATAAAACTAAAAAATATATAAAAATTAAAAAAGAAATCTAACTCCTAAAAGAACTTATACTCGATCCCACCCAGACCCAGAACCTGCAATAGCAACTGATAATCCAGAACATTTACTTAGAAAGAAGACCATCGTAGAAGTTTCAGGGAGTCATAGTACCCTTCATAGGTCCCCTTCTCTTCCAGAGGAACTTGTTACCCTTCAAGATCTTAACTTTGACACCGTTTTTTAACAAAGCATGTTTAGAAAAAAATCTGACAGCTTTGTCACTGAAATCATTTTAGATCCAAAAACCCTGCAACCCCAGACCCCTAAAATACAATCTCCCACTACAAAACCTCAAACCGCTCACTCTGTGCCAGCAAGCCCCCCCTCCTCCTCGTCTTCTGTCACTTCCCCACCTATCATCCAGGTTGTTGTCCCACCTCCTCCACCTATCATGGCAGCCAGATATGCTCCCTTGGTGTTGGTCACACCTCTACATGCTATGCCCTAGGATTATCAAACGAGACTTCCACAATTCGATGGAACATGGCCCTTAAGCACACAGCAACACTTTAATAAAATGAATGACTATTTTGATCTGCAGGAAGTAGATGAAGTTGACGTTCAAATGAGATTGTTTGCGCAGAGTTTGACTGGTGACGTTAAGAAATGGTACAAAGGCTTACGTGTTGCCTCAGTGCTCGACCTTACAGTGTTTCAAAGAAGTTTTCTAAACATATGGGAGGTAAAGAAAAAACCTCTCCAAATCTTGTCAGAATACGAAAACATCAGAAGGAATCAAGGTGAGACAGTTCAAGATTACTGCACCCGCTTCAATAATCTGTACAATGCAATTCCAGTCGATATTAAACGCCCACAAGGTTTAGCACCGATAAAATTCCCTGACGATTTCAATGCTGATATGTCATATCAATTAAGGGAAAGAAACTCCACCACCCTGGAAGACATGCAGAAAAGCGCAATAAGTGTGGAGTCCAACCTGTTGGCTAAAAGGGCACGGCAGAGGACCGAAAGGAGAGTCATGATTAAAGAAGGACCTTCCACCTCTTCTTCTGATGCCAAATTGGATTCCTTAGCTAGAGCAATGGAAATGATGATGGAGAGACTCACTATATCTTAAAGAAATCCTCCTAGAGAAAATCAACCTGCTCCACAAATTCGGAATCCTAACTTCAGAATAAATCCTCCTCAAATCAGGCAGAGAGATCCCAGGGATCAAATAGAACAGAGGGGTCATGATCAACATATCATACCACCCCTACAGGAAAATTATGTCGATGAAGGAGAAGAGGTAATTGAAGAATTGGAGGACACACACATAAACCTCATGGGAATTCACGATAACGAAGCTATTTTCCTCACTCAGGAAGAGCAAACTTTTCCTTCTTTCTCAAACATAGGTGAGCGAAGAATCTGAAGAGACTGAACAACAGGCATTTGAAAATTCCATTATGGAGGTACACAGGTAGTACAATTTGTGAAGTAAGAAGACGGATGAAAGTTCCCCAAAAAAGGTAACCGAAACGAAGAAAGTGGTCGAAACCAAGAAAGCCTCTGAGCCTTCTACCAAAAAGATCCCTGAGAAAGGTAATGTTGAAGCTCCAGCAAAAAGAAACCTTACCATTTTACAAAGATCAACGCAGACTGAGGTTTCATCAACCAACCCACCAAATACTTCTGCCTAGAAGACTATGGTGGAAAAATCAGAATTGTTGAAGCAAAGCAGAGCACCTACTCCTTTCAGCCTCGAAGGGGAATTAGCCAAAGTGAAAATTCCCATTCCCCTTTCCAAATTGATGAGTGAGGACGCTTATCGATCCTAGGTGATCAAAGCATTGAGCATTGAACCTGATATAGGCACGAAGGCCTTAACTGTTGGATCAGTGAATCATTCGGACACTGTAAATCTTACCGACGATCAACCTGAACTCCTTTTTGGCCCTGAAGTTGATGGTCAGACTGACGATGGTGTTGTCACTCCTTTTTACATTAGCCTTAATATACATGACTTCATTATGCATAATGTTATGTCAGATTTAGGTGCTTCCCATAACTTGATGCCTAAAGCAGTGATGGAAAAACTGGGACTCAAGGTCACCAGACCTTACAAGGACTTACAATCTTTTGACTCCAGCAAAGTCAGATGTATCGGATTGATCAAGGACTTATGTATCACTCTAGTCCAAATTCTGGCAAAAAGCATGGTTATGGATGTTGTGGTCGCAGACATCCCCCCGAAATACAGTATGTTGTTGTCTAGGTCTTGGGGGGGCAAGTTGAAAGGTACTTTGCAGTTGGATATGTTGTATGCCACCATCCCAGTATTCGAGCAACAGAGAAGATTGTATAGAGAAACATTGATGAAATATATGGTCAGCAACCAAGAAAATCCACATAACTATCCTCTGTACTCTGCACATTCTGACCTAGATTCATTTATCCTATATAACGATGGCAATACTGGAGAGCAAATTGATCAACTGGAAGAAGATACATTTGATCCGAAAGAAGACTAAGAAATCGTTGAGGCAGAAAGAAAGAAAAACATGATAAGTGAAGAACTGCCAGCAGATTTCTGGAGCATGGACTTCGATGGAGCTGTAAGCAAAGAAGGAGTTGAAGCAGGAGTTTGGTTACACAATCACAGATCCAGGTATTCGGAAAACCATTCTTACAAACTGAATTTTGAATGCACTAACAACATAGTCGAGTACAAAGCTTTGATGCTCGGTCTGAAACTACTAAAGAAGGTTGGTGCCAAACAAATCATGGTAAGAGGGGACTCTGAATTAATTATCAAATAGATTAAAGGTGAGTATGCAGCAAAACATCCCCGTCTCAGAGCTTATAGGAATGTTGTTTTGGATGCCCTTAAATGTTTCACTGAAGTTGATTTTCAGGTTATGCCAAGGGGACAGAATATTTTAGCAGATGGGTTAGCTACGTCAGCAGCTATGTGAAAAATACCTTTTCGTTCCACTCACCCATACACGGTGGAGGTGAAGTGCAGACCAACTATCCTAGACAACATCAGATACTGGCAGGTATTTGGGAACGATGACCAAATTGAATATTTTCTACAATGTAAAAATGATTTTGAATGTACAAACATAGACTTAGAAAATGAGGATGAAAATGTAAATAAATTTGATTTTGGAAATGATAGTGTAAATAAGATAGATTCAGGAGAGTTAGGTGAAGACGAGATAGAATCTGACATTTTGCATTTAAAGAGTAATGTTTTACCTAGGGGTTTAGTTCCTTTGGAAGACCTTTTTGATTTTAGTGATGTAGCTAAAAAACCAAAAATTGAAGCCAGTGGTAAAGAGGTTGAAGACGTTAACATAGGGACAGAAGAGAAACCCAGGATAGTAAAACTTTCTATATCCTTACCTCCTGAGCAGAAACTCAAATACATTGAACTTTTCAAGGAATATGCGGACGTGTTTGCTTGGGGATACGGAGATTTAAAATCTTATGACACAAGCATCATACAACATAGAATCCCGATAAAAGAAGATCAAAAACCTTTCATATAGAAACTTAGGAGAATCAATCCCAAGTTACTCCCCCTGGTAGAAAAAGAAATCAAAAATATGTATGATGCTAAAATCATAGTTCCCTTACGATTTTCCAAATGGGTTTCAAATCTGGTCCTAACCCTAAAGAAATCTGGGGAAATCAAGCTCTGCATCGATTTTCGTAACCTGAACAAAGTTTCTCTAAAGGACAACTATCCATTGCAAAAAATGGACCACATATTACAAAGGGTAGTTAGATCCAGTCGAATCTCCTTACTGGATGGTTTTTCAGGCTATAACCAGGTTCTCGTTCACCCAGATGACCAAGAGAAAACAGCCTTCACAACACCTTGGGGCACCTTCATGTACGTGAAAATGCCTTTCGAGTTGATGAACGCTCGGGCCACTTTCCAAAGAGCAATGGACATCGCTTTTGTGGAAGAACTTGGCAAATTTATTGTCATTTATCTGGACGATGTAACTGTGTATTCCCAATCCGATGACGAGCACTTAAGACATCTCATACGAGTATTTGAGAAATGCAGGAAATTTGGGATTTCTCTGAATCCTAAGAAAAGCCTTTTCGGATTAGAGGAAGGTAAATTGTTGGGGAACATAATCTCTACGGATGGAATTAAGATATATCCCAGCAGAATAGAAGCCATTCAGAAATTAGAACACCCAAGGAATATCAAGGAATTACAGTCTTTCATTGGAAAAATAAATTTTCTAAGAAGATTCATACCTAACCTGGTCGAGCTTCTCAGGAACATCACAAACATGTTAAAAAAGGACACAAAAATAAAATGGGACACTGAATCTAAACAGCCTTTTGAACAAGTTAAACGTACACTCACACAGGCTCCAGTCTTGATCAGTCCTAACTTCACCAGAGATTTTTATCTTTTTTCTTTCGCTTCTGAACATACCATTGCAGCAGTATTACTACAGAAAAACAGTGAAGGGTATGAACAACCCATAGCCTTTTTCAGTAAAGCATTAAGAGATGTTGCTTGGAATTATAAAATAATGGAGAAACAAGCTTTCGTCCTGGTGAAAGCCATAAAGGATTTTAGGGTATATATTCTCCATTCCCACACCATCGCTTATGTTCTGAACGCGGTAGTAAAAGACATTTTAACTCAGGACAACCCAGACGGCCGAAGAGAAATTTGGATTGTTGTCATTCTGGAATATGACAGAGATTAAGCCTACTAAACTGATTAAAGTTCAAGGTCTAGCAAAGTTAATGGTTGAATCCAATTTCCATGCTCTTGATATTAATTTCTTAGCTGCAATAGATGAACATGGAGAGCGGGGGACTCCAAGCGTGAAAGAGGTATTTCTGAACTCTCCATGGTACGTAGACATGATATTTGTTTTGCATAACTTACAAGCTCCCCCTAGTCTGACCAAAACTAAAGCTAGGTTTTTGAAATTAAAGGCATTAAAATTTTGCATTTTAGAAGGTAATCTATATTGGAAGGATCCTGGAGGTATTTTGTTGAATTGTCTATTAAAATATGAAGCTGACAAAGTATTGCAGGATTTTCATGTAGGAGACTATGGTGGTCATCTATGCTGGAAGACCACAGCTAATAAATTTCTCAAAGCTGGGTTCTATTGGCCTACGTTGTTCGTTGATGTGCATCAGAAAGTGACTTTGTGTCACAAGTGTCAGGTTTTCGAGGGTAAAAAGAAGCTCCTTTCTTTGCCTCTGAAACCAATCTCTGTTGAAGCTCCTTTCCAGCAATGGGGATTAGATTTTATCGAAGAAATACATCCTCCTTCTTCGGGCCAACACAGGTGAATTCTTACTGCCACCGACTATTTCACAAAATGGATCGAAGTTGTACCAAGCAGGCAAGCTAATGATTCTGTCATTATTAAATTTCTTGAAAATAATATCTTGTCTCGTTTTGGATGTCCTAGAAATATTATAACTGAAAATGCAACTGCTTTCCGATCTAAGAAGCTCATAGACTTTTGCAACCAGTATCATATTGGTTTGGGTCATTCCACAGCTTATTACCCTCAGGGAAATGGGCTGGCAGAGTCATCCAATAAGAACCTGGTGAACATTATTAAGAAGACTTTGCAAGAAGACAAAAAATCATGGCATAACAAGTTGGTTTTCGCATTATGGGCCGACAGACTGAACACCAAGAGGTCAATTGGCATGTCACCATATCAGCTGGTCTATGGCACAGAAGCAATTTTTCCCACTTCCTTAGGAGTTCCTGTCATGAAATTGCTGCAAGAGATGCAAGCCAAGATGAACGACTCCTAAAGAAGGATAAACCAGATGATCCACTTGCAACAATCCAGAGAAGAAGTATACAACAAAACTCAGGTTGTCCAAGAAAGAATTAAGAAGATCTTTGACAAAAAAACTAAAGAAGATGGCTTTGAGCTAGTTGACTTAGTACTGAGATGGGATGCCCGAAATGAGGATAAAGGGAAGCATGGAAAATTCGACAGTCTATGGAAGGGACCTTACATGATTAAAGAATTTAGAGGAAATAATGCCTTCTTGCTCAACAACAGTGATGGGACAAATCTACCAGGAGGACCTGTAAATGGCAGAATGTTGAAGCACTATTCACCTCCTCAGTGGGCCCCTGCAGTCACACTTTTCCATTGTACAAACCATTTTCATTTTGTTTACAAGTTTTTGAGTGAAACAAATTTGATCAGATGGTTGAAGCCCGCAGAGAAGGCCCTAAGCCACTGAACAATGTCTTCCAGTGTTCAAAAATAAAACCAATCAAACAACAAAGTCAACTATGGAGAAAGTTTTGCAAAACATCAGGAATCAGGATTCTTGGCACTTCACAAGGAGAGTACCATCCCCAGGTGGAGCCGTTGTTATAACCCTATAATTTATAGGATCAACTGGTGACTGAAATGTTATCTCTTTAAGTGTTTTTTGTTTGTCAAATGATTGTCCATTCTGCAAATAATTTAAGAAAAAGAAAAGAGAAAGAAAAAGAAAAAGAATAAAAGAGGGCATAAAAGAAATTCAATAGGGCCCCATGAAATAACAATGATTTGGTCCATACCATTCAAGCATGGCCAAGTTCTTTTAAATTGATGTTGATAGGAGTAGTGAATAAGCTTGG